>JACXGK010005850.1:0-15799 GCA_016801125.1 Novumbra hubbsi
ACCAGATACACACCGCCATACACCAGATACACACCGCCATACACCAGATACACACCGCCATACACCAGATACACACCGCCGTCACCAGATACACAACGCCATACACCAGATACACACCGCCATACACCAGATACACATCGCCATACACCAGATACACACCGCTGCACCAGATACACACTGCCATACACCAGATACACACCGCCGTCACCAGATACACACTGCCATACACCAGATACACACCGCCATACACCAGATACACACCGCCATACACCAGTAAGGCATGGCTGCCATCTGATTAGGTCTGGTTAAAAGCATTCATAATAACTAAAGCACCAGAAGGTTAGTAAAGTTTAACCAATAGGGGAAATCACACAGGGAGACAGTGACAAAGCCCAATTATGTGAAGCGTAAATATATTATGTTTCTTTATATTATATATATAAATATACGTTTAACACACTGACAAGAATTATCCGAAATACACAACTTGAATGATTTCTTGTATTGTAAAATACACTGAGGCAGCATACACAAGAGAAACAAGAGAAAAACTAAAAGAGTAGATGTATATCTTAGGAACGGGTGATTATTATGCTTGTGTATGGTGCATGGTCGTGTTTGGGTCAGAAACGTGGGGTCCTACCTAGGGACATAACATGAATTTCTCACTACATAACCCATAAATCTTTATGTCTATGCTTATATAATGTCGATGACCTCTAAAAAAACATATTTTTATGGTTAAAAATCTTCACTTAAGGACTGAAAAGGAATAAGGGTCTCCTTTCTGTCCTCCAGTGCATTTCATGTAACTGTTTGTTAAAAGGGCCAGCAGCTCAATACTTGGAGTCTATTTACGTTAGTCCTACAAAATGATAATCTAGAAAGCAGCTCCTTACCAAAAATAGCTTATTAGGTTAAAACATGCACACTTTTAACAGACTAAAACAGGCATTGTTTATGATGCCATTATAAATATCAACAAGAAAGATATTGTCTATTTATATTTTTTGTGATCCCAGGAAGATGACAAAAAGCGGGTGTTTGAATGTATACCCATTCCTAGGTTCTGTCATCGGTTCTGTCATCGGTTCTGTCATCGGTTCTGTCATAGGTTCTGTCATAGGTATTGTCTTAGGTTCTGGCATAGGCTTCCCTTGAGGTACTATTCTGACGTGTTGTGATTACACTGGGGACTAAACCAGATGCCTCCACAGAGAAAGGGAGTGTGGGGTGGACATTAATGGAAGAGATCTGTTCTGCTCTTCTCTTTTTTCAACAATTTCTGTTTCCTTCAGCATCTCTTCTCTCTCCCGGTCTCCTGTCTGGGCGTCAATCTGGCCAGGCACATCTGAGGCCTCTGGTTTCAACCAGTTCCACCGAATCTTGCCTTTGAATACCAACAACTGTAACATAGGATAAGAACAGGACAGGAAGTAGACAGGAAATGGCTGGGTTTAATATCATGTGTTATCTAGTCAGCAAGTCGTCTGAGTGATGCTGAATTGGATGTCACTATACCAAATCAAGAGCTTTAGCTATAGAGAGTGGAAAACAGTTATCTGCATAATGTGAGGCTCACAGAAAAAGAGACAGACACTCCAAAAGTGTTCATGGAGTTGACTGAGAGGTTTATTGTCAGTTGTCGCACACCAAAATATACCTATTTGGAGCTTCTGCAGAAGGTGTGGTGTGTCTTCTCTGTATGTGTGTTCTCAATACATGTGTGTGTTCTCAATGTCCCCGGAGTGTCAGGTGAGCAGTGATTGGTGAGGGGCGCTGTACTGCACATGCTCAGCAGCGTATCAGCAGGCCCGTCAGTCTCGTTATCTGGCGGGCACCCGGAGGAACCGCCAAATCCTCCCTCTAAGCCCCCGAGGCGAACGAGCGCTCTGCCTCCCCCGTCAGCGGGGGGCCGGCAGAGGGAGGGTGGATTCGTTATATTCTCATCTCTTACTGTAATCCCCAGTCTCCACTCCTTCACTGGCTACGTGGTGGAGCTGATGGATTTGCTCGCCTGTCACCTGAACCACAACCGCTCACCGACACAGACCTGAACACACACACAGACCTGAACACACACACAGACCTGAACACACACATAGACCTGAACAAACACACAGACCTGAACACACACACACAGACCTGAACACACACACAGACCTGAACACACACATAGACCTGAACAAACACACAGACCTGAACACACACATAGACCTGAACAAACACACAGACCTGAACACACACACACAGACCTGAACACGCACACAGACCTGAACACACACTCATAGACCTGAGCACACACACAGACCTGAACACACACACAGACCTGAACACACAGACATAGACCTGAACACACACACACAGACCTGAACACACACACACAGACCTGAACACGCTCACTCATAGACCTGAACACACACACAGACCTGAACACACACCAGAACACACACATTGACGCACACCTTTGGGTGTCTATGCAGAGGCACGCTGTTTTGCCCCAGCGAAAGACAACTCTGCAGATTAGGGGAAGGATGGAAACAGGTCAAGAGAGGAGGAGAGGAGAAGGGAGAATGAGTGTGTCAGTCACAGACAGGGAATAACAGACATCAGCTGCTATGTCCAATATTCATCTAGTCAGCCTGCAGGGTCAGGTGGACATCCATGTTGTGTGATTCAACAGAGCAGTGTTGACTGGCCCTTCTGGCTGGGGTTTCACCGAGGGTATATAACGTACTACTGCAGGGAGAGCACCAAACATAGAAACACACACATGTAGTGTGAAGAGGGTACATAACTTACTACTGCAGGGAGAGCACCAAACATAGACACACACACATGTAGTGTGAAGAGGGTATATAACTTACTACTGCAGGGAGAGCATCAAACATGGACACACACACACACACACATGTAGTGTGAAGAGGGTATATAACTTACTACTGCAGGGAGAGCACCAAACATAGACACACACACACACACATGTAGTGTGAAGAGGGTATATAACTTACTACTGCAGGGAGAGCACCAAACATAGACACACACACACACACACACACATGTAGTGTGAAGAGGGTATATAACTTACTACTGCAGGGAGAGCACCAAACATAGACACACACACACACACGTAGTGTAAAGAGGGTATGTAACTTACACACACACGCATGTGCAGTTCACGCCCATATTACTGCAGACACAAACACAGTTTACATGCACAGTAAACACACATTTTACGTTTGTCTGTGAATCTAACCCTAATAGTAACCCCAAAAAACCTTTAAGCAGTCCTTAAAGGGGGCATATGTATGATGTTTACTGTCCTACTAGAAAAAATACAAATAAAATGTACCAGTAATTTTTTACTACAAATTGATGAGGTGTCTGATGTATTCTCCTTTTCAACTTTATTATTTATCTATCAATTTGTCCCCTCACAGTACTTTCCCCCCACCCTAAAGCACACTAGCTAAGTCATAGTTCAGTTTAAATTCAGTCTTGTAAACGTGGAGACAGGATTCCAGACAGTGCCTCTTTAATTCAAACACCATAATCCAAAACCCAAAGTGAACCTTTGTTTTACTATTATTTCTTGTTGGAATTTTTGTTCCCACCATCATGGTAAAAAACATATAAGCACATCCTCAACAGTAGGGAATAAATTGTTTTTTTATTTTTAGAACTGCTACCTGCTTTTATTTTTATCGACTGGATTAAAACGGTTTTAAATCTAATGAAAAGTTGATGATGACAGCATTTTGCTTTTTATGTGAATGAGAGAAAAGCTTCCCGCTGGATGGCTCCTGAAATAAAGTCAATATTTCAACAGAGCGGCAGCACTCTTTGTTTGAAAAAATAATGAAATATATCAAACAGAGTCAACTGGCATTGCTACTGTGAATCTCTCTCTCTCATATGTAACATTCTCATCCAGCTCAAAGCACTCAGACACAGTGTCTCACCACACTGTCGCTCCCTCATTGTAGCCACTGGCCTCTGCTCCCACAGAACCCGCAGTGAGAGAGAGAGATAGAACCACATACTGTACATCCCTGCACAGACATACATAGTGGTCATTTTAAGCTCAGGTGTTCAGGAGTGCTCAGGAGGGTCCTGTTTCCAGGGGAGTTGTGGTCTGAGCAACACGCTGGTTTAAAGGGACAAAAGTCTCTAGGATTACTGGATATGATAGACACTGACAGATGAAATGAATTTGTTTTAGGTATTAGCAGCGGGAGATTCTCTCAATGAACTCTGCACTATTTGAGTGAGCAAAAGAGAAAGAATTTGCTCCCTTCATTCAAATAATCCTTTACAAAATGTGCTGAAAAGAGAGAAAAGGCAGAATTCAATTAGAATTACAGAGACAGTATGCATGAGGATGGAATATCTCGGAGGGAGAAGCGGGTGATACTGGACTTTAGGTGTAAAGAGTGATTAGCCCCGCTGGTCACTCACATAGTGGGTAATCTGGATAGGCAACCGGAAAGCCTCACTGACAAGATTTTATAAACTTCCAAAGGACCTGATGTTTGTGCATATCAATGTCTGACAAAAACCTTATTTACACAAATATAGATTTTTTTTTAATCTTCTCAAACCAAAGCAAAAAACATATTTTACTTTATTCATTGTTATTTATTTCTAAATTACAGTCTGAGTTCATTGACAGGAGTTCAACAAACTCTTTCAAAACACAGACAATTGGGAATAAATGTTTTCAAAAAGACAGCGATATGATCCCCACTGGCTGTTCATAAATCGACAGTGAACAATATCAAATTAAAAGGATAACTTTTAATTTAAGGAATGCTTTTTTTTCCAACTGACAAATATTACATGGCTGTGAGCAAGACAACCAATTTGCTTTGTACCAGGCACCGGGAAACAAAGCATTACACTTAGGATAAACACTCCTTGAAACTACTGTTCAGATAACAGAAATTGTACGTTGCACAGACACAACACACCCCAATAACAACCACTATATCACAGGGAGATCAAGGAAAGGAATGTCTTACCTTTGTACTGTCTCTATCTGGGCTCTCCTGGTACCGTGGCACTCTTAGGTCCATGTCTGCCTGAATGTGACAGGTGCCATGGTGAAGCACTAAAGTCCACAGTAAATAAGAACAGTCTTACTTGATCTCTCTCTCTCTGTCTCTTTCCCTCTAAACTCTCTTTCCAAGGTAGTCCCGCTGTGAGCAGTCTGAAGTCTCCACAGAAAGGTTGCAGGAGGGTGTGTGTGTTACTCCGAAGGGATCTGGAGTCCAGAGTCCTGTGCCTGCCTGGGTGCCCTCTGTGCTTCTCTCCACTCCTTTTTTCTTTCTCCCTCTCTCCGTCCGGGGCTTGCTTCTCAGGGTGGAGGAGGAGGAGGGCAAGACAGTCAGGGGTGGGACAGCGTGTCTTTAGGTTCTCTCCTTTCTCTCTCCTTTCTCTCTCCTTTCTCTCTCCTTTCTCTCTCCTTTCTCTCTCCTTTCTCTCTCCTTTCTCTCTCCTTTCTCTCTCCTTTCTCTCTCCTTTCTCTCTCCTTTCTCTCTCTTTTCTCTCCTGCTCTATTGCTCAGTCTTTATTCTCTCCTTTCACCTTCTTTGCTTTTTGGTTCTTTCTTTGGGTGATATTTTTTCCATCTCCCAGTTATCAATGGGTCTCTCTTTCTTTCTCTCTCTCTCTCCTTTTTTCTGTTTCTCTCTCACCACACACGCCCTCCTTATATCCAAGCCACTCCCACTTCAGTGGTCCAGAGGTACTGCTTCCC
Organism: Novumbra hubbsi; assembly: GCA_016801125.1. Taxonomy (NCBI): domain Eukaryota; kingdom Metazoa; phylum Chordata; class Actinopteri; order Esociformes; family Umbridae; genus Novumbra; species Novumbra hubbsi. The sequence continues at coordinate 5,759 of JACXGK010005850.1, forward strand.
TCACGTCTCCTTTCCTTCAGAATCAGAGTCCTCTCATTCACTAAGCACATATATATTTTCCCCCATAATTGTAATGATTACCCTCTCTGTCTCTTTCTACCTCCCCCTCTCTGTCTCTACCCCCCCACTCTGTCTCCTCTGTCTTTCTCCTTCCCTCCCTACGTCATTCTTCCCAGGACCCAGATGTTTTGTTATTGCGCTACTCCATGACCTCTCTCCGTCCCACTGGTGTTGTGCCCGACAACATGCTGTTGTCTCTATGTGGCTCAGGATGTTAATGGAAGACGGAAGGTCAATTGCTAGGGTTAAGGGGTGTGGTTAAGTTCATGGTTTGGTTTCTGAGTTAGGCTGAAGGTCACAGTGTTTAGGATTGGGTTCAGAAACCCAGTGAGCTGGAGTTTAATTAAGTAAAGAAAATGGAGGTTAAGCTTCTGAATCTATTTCTTACTAATCATTAATGAGGTTAATTATCAACCCTGTTGTTCACATTCAATTTGGATCCATAGCAACACATTGTCAACACACACACAAACACAAGAAATGAACATGCACACATACATTCATAAACAAACAGTAACACCATAACATCTCAATTAGAACAGTCAGTACCACTTTCCATTGACCGTATCTCTCCTCAGACACCGGGGCGCGACCCGTATCAGTTCACCACTCTGACACACACACACACACCTGCTGCAGGGACACTCACACATCACCGACAGGCCGGCGTCTTACTGGCACCATGCAGACACCCATCTGTAGTGTGTGTGGATCTGACCTGGGAGGCCCGCCAGAAGCACTCATTATCAGACACACACGTTCCCAGGGGCCACAGCTACTCTGAGGCTGATACAGAGGCTGAAGTGAGGCTGATACAATAGCTACACTGAGGCTAATATAGAGACTACACCGAGGCTGATACCATAGCTATGCTGAGACTGATGCACAGGCTAAAGTGAGGCTGATACAATAGCAATGCTGAGGCTGATACAGAGGCTACACTGAGGCTGATACAGGGGCTAAAGTGAGACTTATACAGAGACTACACTGAGGCTGAAAGAGAGGCTAAAGTGAGACTGACACAATAGCTATGCTGAGGCTGATGCAGAGGAAACACTGAGGCCTGAACGTGAGTCCTGTCGCTCATACGTCCATCGTGCTGTTGTCACAGTGATGTATATGAGGAGAACAGGAGCATTTAGTGGCCATTATGCAAGATATAGCAGAAAATGTTAAAGAAGGACAAAACCTCCACTGTCAAGTTCATGTACTGAGCTCAGTCTATACACGACCAGAAGCTTGTGTGCACGTGTGTTTGTGTGTGTTTGTGTGTGCATGTGCATGTTCAAAGCAAGCCGATGACACCCGACACCAGACACAGAGTTGATAAGCTGTTGGGAGCAGTCTGATGTCACAACCTGGACGTTAGCATTTGGACACGTCGACCCCGGTTGTCACCAACACAATCACCGCAGAAGTAAACATCTGGGCAGCCTTTTCCATTGCAACCACACACACATTCTTCTCTTCAAAAGAAAACATTCGAATGTGAGCTACATATTCTGCGTTTTAATTTTTTATTTGTTTTCCTCCCTACAGATTTTCTTGATAATGCCTAATTTACCTAAATTGATGTGTGAAACGTTTTGGGCCTGCAGTGCCTAAAAATTATTAGTGCATTGATCTACTACAGTGTGTGCTTTAGAGGCAGATATGGACCATATCAGCAGACACAACCAGGACCTCTCTTCCCAGACCCACGTCCTCTTACCACTCCCAACATCAACCTTTGCACAAAGCAGCCAGTCTCAAACAGCTCCCTTCATCTCTTTTGACTACCTTTCTCTCCCGCTCTCCCTTTCTCCTTCTCTGTTTGCTTAGGGCCTCCCCACCCTGAAGGCCATTGTCAGTGCCTTCTGCCTGTCTGCCTGTCTGCCTGGCGTCTTATACCAATCAGCGCAACGCCTAACAAAGGCAAAAGAAACATGTTTCTTTACATGTGTGTGTTTTAACACTAGCCCAACCCATCGGTTTCTTGGACCAATTGGAAGGGAGCCCTTTGCAGTCCAATCAGATCAATACAGTTTTACAATCAATACTTTATCTTGGAGGTAGTCAGATTCAGACTCCTTGCATGGTCATAGGCGTGGTGTGGCGGTTGGCCGGAGCGAGGGCATCGGGACGTCAGGCAACCATTAAAACCCTACAAGGGGCATCATTTCCGTAAGTACAGCACCATTCCCCAACCCAACAAAACAGTATCTTCAGTATCTCCATGTAAATAATTAACGTCTGAACTTCAAAGACCAGCAAGGGCGTCTTTCCCTTACAACAGCCTATGACTGGCCAGTGTGAAGCGGCCTCACACTTTCAGAGACAACTCCACATTAAAGATTAATGTGGAGACCACTGGGGAGAGGAGAGGTAGAATTACTCTCTACAACACTTCGTTGGGCTCCATTTCCCTCCCAAAAACATAATAGTTATAACCGCTATACCAAAATAATCGGATTCACACTGAGAACCGTTATACCAACAAACTCCTTTTCATTTAGATCACTGTTACACCACCATAATCCTATTCACAGTGGTAACTGTTACACCAGGAGAATCCTATTACATCAACAGAATCCTTTTCACTGTGATAACCGTTACACCAACACAATCCTATTCACATTGATAACTGTTACACTAATATATTCATATTCACAGTGCTAACTAATCAATGCTCATTAATGGTAATCCATTGGAAATGTTTCGCTTGGGATCTAAAAGAAATGTGAGTACAGCCGCTAGTGTGAATTTGAGCAGCTGTGACCTTGTGGTCCAGGCTGAGATGTGATGGTAGAACCCCAGTTCACATTCCCACCATAGGCGTGTTCGTTTGACAGATTGTGTTGAGCTGTGTTGGTAGTGCGGAAGTGTCATCACGGACCATTTAGGGTTTAACAGCTTTGTCCCGTCTATAGCTGTGTCTGAGAAACCATACTGGTGATCATTGGATTCCACCAGCACTAGATCTGTGTGTTCTCAAAAAAGGTAGGTACGGAAATATATGAAATATATACAACATGTACAGTACCAGTCAAAATATGGACACACTTGCCTATTCAAGTGTGTATCCAGTACATATTTACCAATAAGCCATAACATTATGACCACTGACAGGTGAAGTGAATAACACTGATAATCCCGTCATCAAGGCACCTGTCAGTGGGTGGGATATTTAAGGCAGCTAGTGAAAATGTTGTCCTCAAAGTGGATGTATTAGAAGCAGCAACAATGGTCAAGCGTAAGGAGCTGAGCGACTGTGACAAGGGCCACGTTGTGATGGCTGGACGACTGGGTCAGAGGGTCTCCAAAACGACAGCTCTTGTGGGGTGTTCCTGGTCTGCAGTGGTCAGTACCTACCAGAAGGGGTCCAAGGAAGGGAAAGCGGTGAACCGGTGACAAGGTCATGGGCGGCCAAGGCTCAGTGATGCACGTGGGGAGGGAAGGCTGCTCCGTGTGGTTTGGTCCAACAGACTACTGTAGTTCAAACATTGTCACCGCAGTGCATCACAGTTTGTTTGCGTATGGTTACAATATAATCATAAGTTGAGTAGAAAATGAATTAATAGAAAGTGTGATTTCTATAAAAAATTGAATAAACAATGGTGAATGCCAATTACGTCTGTCAGTATCAAGTTATTTCAGAGAAAATTGTGTATTCTTCATTTTCTGTAGAGGGGTACCAACCTATTTGGCCACGTCTGTATATATACTGGTACCGAAGGTGTGTATGTTTGCATGCACTTGTGTGTGTTTGTGTGTGTGAGGAAAGTTTGGGGGGGGTGCAGGGGGGGGGTGTGTGTGTCTGTGAGATTCTATGATTGTTCCTCCACATGAATCTGGGCATACATACAGTAGGAGTGTCTGGGAAACCCTTGACATTCCGACATCTGAGCCCACCACAGACCAGGCTGGGCAGTCCAGATCCTTTTCTCTGGGAGACGGAAAACATAATGATCTGGGAAGAAGAACAAAGCCGTCCCTGTGAAGTGGTCCCGGGCAATGCTTCCTGGACTGGACTAACCAAGAGTGGCAGAAATCTGCCAGACCAGGGCTTATCACTCCTTCTTAGCTCGCTGTCCCTGTGGACCTGTTAAACCTGATACAACCCTCCGCTATACGACTATCTTTCAACCGTTGTCTCTTCCTCCACATATTATAACTTGTCCTTCTCCCTTTACCTTGACATTTATGCCTAACACCACCACCTAACCCTAAATCTAACCCTAACACCACCTTCACCAACAGCTCAACAGTTCTCTTACTGTGAGGTTCCGTTTTGCTCAGTTTGGTTCTTTTTAATGCAGCCTGTCCTGTTGTCGTCATTGTTTACACCTGTGTCTTGTTAGCTCCCTATGTATTGGCCCAGGTCTGCTCAGCCTATTGTTGAGTTGTTGTGTTTCTTCATCGCCATGATGTTTTACTTGCCTGCCCATGCAGTATTGATGTATAATGATGCTAACTCTTGATGCTATCCGTGATCTCCAGGAAAGAAATGAAGCGATAGGTGAAATATTACTGGAACGCCCGTAGCTTACTACATAACATCTCTCAGCAAACAGCATGTTACAGGACAGTTAGACCTTTGTGGGAGACTGTCTTTATGGTCTGTGATGCAGGGTGTATGGTATCTCCTCATTGTTTCCGGTGGTGTGACTTTATTGTGCGAGTGCTACATTATTGACCTTTGCTCCCAAGGCCCCAGCCTGGCCCCGCCCCTGTGGCAACGTAGACCTACAGGCTGCAAATCCCATCCAGCACAAATGGGTCTGTTGTGACACAACAGAGATAAGCCCCGCCGCTCCCAGACCAAACACACTGGCAGGTCGTGGGAAAAGGGAGACCGGGAATAATGGGTCTATGCGTATAACAATGTTTCTGTGTGTGTGTGTGTGTGTGTGTGTGTGTGTGTGTGTTTGACTGTGTGCATCTGTCCACGGTTGCATGTGTGTATTTTCTGACTGCGTTCACATCATGTCCGACTGCGTTTAACGTTCCTCTGGGCGTGGACACTATAAAGCTTTATCACTTATCAGTGTTTTAGTGTCCTGGGTAGCACTTAAACTGGCCTTCAAATGGGGTCTGGACTGGATATTAACGTAAATGGAGGACAGGAACATCATAACGGAAGAAAAACAGTGATGTGGTAAACAGACTGGAGGAAGATATACAGTACATACTGACATACTGTACATAATATCTGATTTACAGTGCAGAGAACTACATAGCACCTGATGTACAGTACAGAGAACTACATAATACCTGATGTACACTACACTGACTGCATCATACCTTTTATACAGTACACCTTAACCACATAATATCTGATTCACACTACACACACTACACACTGAGAATATAATACCTTATATGCACACTGACTACATCTAACTTTATATAAAGTATGCATTGACAACATAATAACTGAGATACAGTACATAGGACTACATAATACCTGATGTACACTACACACTGACTACATCAAACCTTTTATACAATACACACTGACTACATAATAACTGAGATACAGTACACACTGGCTACATCAACCCTTTAAGTACAGTAAACACTGACTACATAATACCTGACATACAGAATATACTGACTACATAATACCTGATATCCGGGGAAATACTGACTACATAGTACATGATATACAGCACATACTGACTACATAATACCTGATTTACATTACATACTGACCACATAATACCTTACATTTAGAATATACCAACTACATCACAGGTGTCAAACCAGATCCACAGAGGGCCAAGTGTCTGCAGGTTTTCGCTCTCACCTTGTACTTGATTGATTAATTAGATCACTAATTGGTTGTGTCTACCCTCACCTGGTTGTTTAGGTCTGAACTGGGAACCAATTTACAGGAAAAAACCAAACCCTGCAGACACACGGCTCTCCGTGGAACCGGTTTGACACCCCTGAACTACATAATACCTGATATACAGTACATACTGACTACATACTACATGATTTACAGTACATACTGACAACATAATAACTGATTTACAGTACATACAGACAAGATAATAACTGATTCACAGTACATACTGACTACATAATACCAGATTTTCAGTACATATTACCCAAATCATACTAACTACAAAATAAATTATATACAGTGCATACTTACCCGATCATTAATGATTTACAGTACACACAGACAAAATATTATCTGATGTACAGTACATAATAACCACATCATATATAATATTTAGTGTATACTAACTAAATCATAAATGATATACAGTACAGTACATAATAACCACATCATACTTGATATATAGTACATACTAACTATATCATAAATGATACACAGTACATACTACATCAAACCTGAAAGGAAGGAATTGAAAATACATATCATGAAACAATGTAGGGAAAGGGCAGGAGTGTTGGGGGGGGGGGTGTGTTACGGGGAAAAGGAACCCTCCTAAGGGGTTAGGGACGAGTGCCAGAGGGACTGAACTAACAGACGTGCCGTGTTGGAAGGATAGATGGAGGGATGGAGATGTCTTACAGATGTGTAGGTGCTAGGAGGATAAGGAAGGGGTGTGTGGGATGCCAGGAGGACGAGAAGGATAGGAGGAAGATGGGGCCGGGGGATCTTCTAGGAACGGTAAATAGGCTTATGTAAGCCCCCAGCCTAGGAGGCGAGGGGAGAGCAGAGACGTCGCAGACGATTACTTCTGTTGAGATGAGCATGCCGACACCAGTGACGCTGGCCAACATCTCAGACAACTCCCTTCCGTCTAAACTCACACGAACACATGCACGCACTCTGAGAAACACACACACATACAGTTGAATATTTCATTCACACCAATAAAGAAACACAGCCTATCCTTTCTCAGGCAGAAAGGAAACGTGAAGAAAACACGTCCCAGGACCATTTTTTGATTTCTTTCATCCTGACCACACCAGAGGACAAGGAAATTAGCGCTACATGCTCACACACACCCTATAAGTCATATTACACGGCCATGCTGAAGATCGTGGGACAGGTGCAACATGCAAGCTACTTTAATGACAGGGATAAAAACAACTGTCAAAAGAGGATGTTATCCTCCTCTGCGGTTGACTCGTCTGTAACTTGACTTACAGCCTAAACTGAATATTGGAATACACTCGGATTGCCTCAGGAAACCCCTTAATACATCCAGTAAACCCTAAAGACATAGCAGATTCTTCACCACCTTTAACCGGTCTTCACCTGTCAAACATGGATGTTACCCCTACCATACTCCAATCATAAACAACTACCTTTAAACATTCCTCACCCCATACTTACAGCACTCTGTCGCTACAAAGCCGAAATGGGTGTGAATGACATCATCCCTTTCGTGTAGAGAGGCTGATGGAGGACAATTGAAGGCAGTTATGTAGAGGGGGTGACTGTCACACCAGTAGAAATTCACATCAGCCCCGACGCAGACACAACAAACACCAAGCGGAAAAGCACCATCAGATAGGCCAACCTCCCTCCCATGTTGTGTCAGGGAGAAGGTCTATTGTGTCCACATGTTTGTGGATAACACTGTCATGTCATGAGAACCACACAGAGAGGGAATGGGATTACTTCAATTGAGCACCTTAAATGTTGGGTCATGTACAGTCTTCCAAACTGGGAATTATATATGGATGGTTCATCGATGGAACTGCTGAGAATATATTTAATTATTCAGCAGGATATCTATCGGCCTGCTAGAGATTTCTCATTACACTTCACATAATTTCACCCTGGCATTTTTGTGTTATTTATTTTAATTGGCTTACATTTCACAGGTACACCACTACCCCATTATTTCTCAAAATATAATTCCTAAAAATGAACAACCAACCTTTTCCATGAACCATCCCTGTGAAGGGGCCATGTGTGTGCATTGTTGAAAATACCCTCCATAGTCTGAGTCAGCCACTTAACGTTCTCCCCCGAGGAACACCATCGTCACCTCCTCCCAGAGTCCTGTCACAGCCTCGTTCTGCACGGCTTCATCCTGCTGATCAGAGGAACCAAGGACCGCAGCCTAACACCCACTCAACTGGACCTCAACTGAGCTGCACAGTGACCTATCCCACACATATAGAACACACACACACTCTTGGTGAATTAATGTCCAATTGTTTAACAAGTGACTGATGTCGGAGGGTGAAACCACTGATAGCAAGACGAAACCGAAGCGTCACAAGGAACGTGGAAGAGTTACACGATGCTTTTAATCATTTCAACCTCAATCAAAAAGCCACTCACATCACTGGTATTATCTGAGTCATCTGCTCCACCCATAAACTGTACACAACAGATGCACCACAACACTTTGAACCAAACCGTGGTTCATTCAACGACAGTTCTTTGGACCTGTCCCCCTGCTCTTTACACTCCTGCTTTTATTACTTGAGGGTTTTTCTCACATTTTCCCGACTCACCTCTCTTGAACACAGGTGTGTGTTTCATAGTGCTGCAATTAAAGATTAAAGCTGCTTTTATTTCTTAACCTCAACTCCAGACTTCAGACACGGGACGCCCAAAGAGCACACCCCTGAACCCTCTCCCCCTCACGCTCCTCCTCTCCTCCCCCTGACTGTCCTTCATATACATAGACTCCTTACCAGAATCCTGAATGCAAAGGTACACCCAATAATATCATGTGCCCCAAATCCATCCATTTATATATCATCCCTCTATATTTCCCTCCCTATTCTTCCTGTCTCACTTCCCTCCCCTCGCCCAGCTTTTGCCTAATCATTCTCTTTCTATCTTTCTCTCTTTCTTCTTTCAGTTTCCCTGTGTGCTCCTTTCTTCTTTGCTCTTTGATCTGCTCTTTTCTAATCTCTTCCAGAGGGACATGTTTCTAACCTACTGCAGTTTCTCAAACATACACCACTCAACACTGCCTACTTTCCACATGCACACAGCCACACACCTTGAATCAACTTTCGCATCATCCCTTACTTTTAACTCCAACATTAGCCCCAGCCCTAGCCTGAGTATCCAACCTTAGCTTCATCCCCTCTGCCTTAGTCCCATTCCACTAGCCTTCACCCTAACCCCTTTACTAGTTTTAACTCCAGCCCCTTCATCACTAGCCCACTTCATTAGCCCCAGCTTCATTGCTAGCCCCCTTCATTAGCCCCAGCTTCATTGCTAGCCCACTTCATTAGCCCCAGCTTCCATGCTAGCCCCCTTCATTTGCCCCAGCTTCCATGCTAGCCCCCTTCATTTGCCCCAGCTTCCTCACTTGCCCCCGTCATTTGCCCCAGCTTCATGTGGTTGAGACTCTCAGTCTCAGTCTGCTAAATATCATAGACTCCCTGAGAAGAGGGAGAGAGGCAACCACCCATCATCCTTCACCACCACCCATCATCCTTGTATGAGGGCCTCCTGCTTATTTCATATGGACGTTTCAGCACTGAAAACAGACTGACATGACCCACATCAGCTGTCCTCCCACAACAAACACAGTAATCCAGATGCCTCTAACAGTTCCATAGCAAGATACCTGTAGCCCACATCTCCCTTATTACTGACTTGTTATAAACAGTTCCATAGCAAGATACCTGTAGCCCACATCTCCCTTATTACTGACTTGCTATAAACAAACACTGCAAGGAATCTACATGCACTTTTCATGTATTTTGTTGCAAACAGTCATAATCCAATCTCAAAACAATCAGACTTGGCAGCTCGTATCTAATCAATGCAACATGAATTCTATCACTACTCTGTTCAGACATTACCGGATTAAACTGCCAATCCTAACACGATTCAAGGCAATTTGTTCCCAGTAATATTGTTCGTACCTCTGTCCATCTGTCTGTGAAGTGCGCTCATTTGTTTCTGCGTGTGGCCAGATACTCACGGCTGGGGGTAGGCAGGACACGAGGCGCACAGCTGTAGAACATGCCTTTCCTTTGGCGCCTTTACACAAAACAACAAGCAAAAAGAGCTGCACAACCGCACACTAAGGCACA
>JACXGK010005850.1:15899-31315 GCA_016801125.1 Novumbra hubbsi
CTAGAGGCAAGTCTTCTGCCCGGTCCTGACTATGCCCCCAGACCAGCAGAGAGATGGCTAGAGGCAAGTCTTCTGCCCGGTCCTGACTATGCCCTCAGACCAGCAGAGAGATGGCTAGAGGCAAGTCTTCTGCCCGGTCCTGACTATGCCCCCAGACCAGCAGAGAGATGGCTAGAGGCAAGTCTTCTGCCCGGTCCTGACTATGCCCCCAGACCAGCGAAGAGATGGCTAGAGGCAAGTCTTCTGCCCGGTCCTGACTATGCCCCCAGACCAGCGAAGAGATGGCTAGAGGCAAGTCTTCTGCCAGGTCCTGACTGTGCCCCCAGACCAGTGAAGAGATGGCTAGAGGCATCCTCATGCCAGGACCTGACACAGATTAATAACTTGTGGTCTGACCCCTCCCTAGTAGAACCCTAGTAGGTGTATCTGGCAGAGGGTGCCATTGGCTGGATGGGGTAGTAGATAGGGTGCCATTGACTGGATTAGGGTTATAAAGAGGGTGCCATTGGCTGGACGGGGTAATAGAGAGGGTGGCATATATTGTACTAGGTACTTTTGTTTTCTTTGTACATTAAGGACCTGGTGGAATTGCACAGGAGAGGGGATAAGAATGTATTTGCATATTCTGCATAGTTTGAAAAAACCCCATGGCCCAAAAGCAGTGAGCACAGGTCCCACTAGTGTGGTCAGAAGCATGCACACCAGTAGCCAACTAGAGGTCATTTTGTAGGGCTCTGGCAGTACTGCTCCTGTTTCTCCTCCCACAAAGGAGCAGATACCAGTCTTGTTGCTGGGCTGATGCCATTCTACATCTCTGTCCTGCTCTCCTTGTACAACGTCCCATCTTATGGTATCTCCTCCATTCTCATGGAACTGTACTGCAAAGCTCTTTGATATGCCATGTATGGATTTTCCATCTTGGAGAAACTGGACTGCCTGTGCGACCTGAATGGGCTGCAGTTCTCTTCAAGGACACCTCAATGACACTAGCAAATGTGAGAAGAATCAGTCATAAAGGATAAGGAGAGAGTAAATGTCTATGTCCACCACCTGCAAAACCATTCCCTTCATGAGGGTTGTCTTGCTGTTGCCTCTTCAGTGCTCCTGTTGTCAATTGCACCAAAACAGGTGACATTGATTCACAATCGCTTATGCTTCCTAACTGGACAGACCAGAGATTAAATTGACTTGGTGTAATACTGTGATGATTATGTGTTCCCTTAACTTCTTCAAGCAGAGTATATGGCATGCAATATGTGGCAATTTTTTAAATAGCTTTCCTCTTATAAAAGGTTGAAGACCCCTGGTGTAAAACCACACCAGGAAAGGCTATCAGGGCTTTATCCACAGCCTTAGTCTTTCCTGGCACACCATTACTCCATAATAATACGTTTATACCAGCTAAACACTGACCACCTGGTCTCCAACCTTCACCCAGACCCATTCTGCTACTTCTCTTCATGTCTGCCAGTGGCCAGTGTGAAACGTCTGTTTTTTGTTGGTGGAAGACCCCAATTTGACCATTTGGTGTATTTCATATAATTTTATTTCCTTCTTCTTCTCCTATTCTTTTGCTCTTCACCTTCTTCACCTTTTCCTCTTTTTCTTCTCTCTCTCTCCTCTTTCCATCCCTTCCTCTGTAGCTGTGGTGGCTGTGGATGGTGTCTCTTTCTGAGTTGAGGCAGTTAAACTTTTTGCCTTTCTGACCATCATTGTTAAAGCAGATGTGTGCCTGGGCCCTCCATTAACAGCAGGAACCAGTCAGTACATCCACCCTCTTTCTTACCTTCCTGTGTGTGTGTGTGGGGGGGGGTGATGGCTTCTCTTTATGTTTATTGTTGTCACTTTCCTTTTTGGGGGTTTGTGTACATTGTAGAAGTACAATCTGGCCCAATGTGCTCGGATGTCCCATTAAATGCAACTGCTCATTTTAATTCCTACCTGGTAGTTAATTGCACTCACCTGTGTCCCAGGTCAGTCATGGTTTAGAGGGCGAGAATAAAACTAGCAATACTCCGGACCCAGAGGCCGAGAGTTAAGAACCACTATTTCAGAGTGAATTAGCTGCATGCTGTAGCCTATTGTAACCCCTATTCTGACTCCTTCCGAGCCCCTCGGCAGCTACTGTCATGAGAACAAGAAAAGACGTCCCTATGTCTTCTGTCTCCTCAGTGATGACTCAGTGATGGTTGTATATATGGGTGGCATGTGTTCAGTATTTGCAGGCTGGCTCATCTGTGACTAATCAAGCAAAACAAACAGCAGGATATTACATTTCCCTCGGCAGCGCGTGGCTGTCCGGCCTGAGATAAACGGAAAGCAATACAACCATACGGCTAAACACAGCAGTCCCAGTGTCGCGCACACACACTTCATCTAAACCCAATGCTACAAACTGCAGTCACAGATTCATACACACATCATCCTCCCCGCAAAAATCCCAAAAGTTTGAAGGAATGAAGCAAAGAATTGTACAAAACATTCACACACACTTATACACACCCACACACAACCGGAGCCATATCAAACACGAGTTAATGGTCCAACTGGCTGGCTGCATGGTCCAGTGGAAGTGGCCAATCAGAACCTAGTGGCAGTGGCCAATCAGGACTATGATGCTCATGTTATGCACACATTCTATTAAATGTTCCACTCATGATACCACCTGCACACAAAAAAGTAAAATTTTTCATGGAAATAATACTATAACATCAGTTTGAAATTCCCTTGAGGCACAAATTCATTCATTTTAAAATTATCTTGGAATTTATTCCAAATGTGAAGTGCGGTGCAGAAAAACTGAAAGCAAGTCTACCAAACTCCGGGGAGATAGCAGGTATCTCTAGAGTGAGTATCTAGTATTTCCCATCTGTGTTTGATGGTTTGCACTTCTGTACATCAACAGAGAAGTAATGTGTGGTGGTAATTTATGCTGGAATGCTTTCAAATCCAAAAGAAGGAAATGTATAATTCCATATGGCTTCAAAGATGTCCACCCTACTTTCTGATACAGAGAATGATGTAATGATGTGCTGAAACATTCACCACTAAAAAAGATAATGCACTATGAACTGTATAAGAGGTTTTAAGACTGAGGTAGAAGACTTCATATAAATAATATCACCACTAATAAAACTAATGCACCATGATAAACCGTATTCAGATGTTTTAAGACTGAGGTAGAAGCATTCATATAAATAATATCCCCACATCCAATAACCATCATCACAGACAAACTGAACAGGTTGCTCTCTGCTAGATAACGTAAAGCCTGGCCTATATAGAAAGACAATTCCCATCCTATGTTTTCTTCTAAGTTATTTTGCACGTTCATTAGTTAATTTTATAGAAAATTAACTAAGAAAAATTGGATTAATCACTTTCTCCAACATGATGACCCACCATCACATGTCATGGTAACATGATACATAACCCACACACCACGGTAACATGATACACCACCCACATACCATGGTAACATAATACACCACCCAAACATCATGGTAACATGACACACCACACACACCACGGTAACATGATACACCACATTAACATGATACACCACACATACACCACAGTAACATGATACACCACCCACACCACGGTACCATGATACACCACCCACACATCACGGTAACATGATACACCACCCACACACCACGGTAACATGATACACCACCCACACACCATGGTAACATGATACTCCACCCACACCACAGTACTATGATACACCACCTACTCACCACGTTAACAAGCTACACTACCCACACTCCATGGCACCATGACTCACCATACACACCACGGTAAAAAGATACACCACCTACTCACCACGGTACCATGATACACCACCCACACCACAGTACCATGATACACCACCTACACACTATGTTACCATGATACACCACGGTAAAAAGGTACACCACCTACACACCACGGTAACAAGCTACACCACCCACACACCACAGTAACATGATACACCACCTACACACCACGGTACCATGATACACCACCCACATACTACGTTACCATGATACACCACGGTAAAAAGGTACACCACCTACTAACCACAGTAACAAGCTACACCACCCACACTCCATGGCACCATGACTCACCACCCACACACCACGGTAAAAAGATACACCACCTACGCACCACGGTAACAAGCTACACCCCCCACACACCACGGTACCGTGATACACTACTTCATGAGCATCTTATTATTTAAACTCCCAGTCTTTGTGATTGCTATGTAAAAAGGAGTAAAGGAGAGTGGAAGAGAGGGAGGTGGAAGGGAGCGCTGGTTGCAGCCTACAACATTGCTACCACCAGTGAAGTGCCAAGCCTCCCCAAACACGTGTTAATGGAATATCTGTGCAGTTAACACACGCAGCCTTGGATTGGCCTTGATATGCCCATCATCTCCACAGTTCATGACCCTTTGGGACAAATCCTTGACGCACCATCAGACAGGCAATCTAAAGATTAAATAAATAAAGGAGGGGAAAATAAAAAGCTGTTTGTGTCTAGGGAAATAAAAAATGTGAAACATATGTGTGTGTGTTTGTGTGTGCTTGGGTAATGCTTTTTGAGGGCATAATCCCTTCTTATCTCTACCCTGAGGAAGATTCACTCGGTCCAAATCTCTCACAAAGCCACCTCTTATTTTTTCTTTGATCCTGTCTTCCATCCACGCCTCTCACCTCTTCCACCCATAAAATCTAATCCTCTCTCGCTCACCATCGACTGGTTTGAGAAGGACCTTGAACCAGTTCACATAAATAAATGATGATCACTACATGAATACATGACTACATCTGTCTCTTAACCGTTAATATATTCAATCACCACATTTCCTCTCAACATTTCTTCACACAGTCCCCAAACGCGGACACACACACCGAGAGGCTGTACCACGCCTGTTCAATGTTAACTGGTGGTTATGTGTGAAAGGAATGACCTGTGCAGGTGCCGGATATGGCACACATGACCACACACACACACCTTTACAACACGCTAGCTCCATTGTGCCAGATTACAATCATGCTGAGCTAACAGCATAAAGAATAGCTGTACTTCTGATGACAGAAATCCAATAGACAGTGGACTGCTGCAGGTGTCCCTCAAACAGAGGCCCAGAGGTAGGATCATTACTGTTGTGGTCTTCAGCCAGCTGCCCGTGCACAGCTGAGGGACTCAATACAGGAGACTATTGGGTTGGGGAATTGCAACAGAGATGGAATGGACTTTCTTCTGACCTAAACACGCCCGGGTCCTCAGGGGAGTGTGACAATGTGTTCGTGACACACGCAGTGTCCGCGGCTGTCTGTGACATTAATGTGAACCATTGGACTGTGTCTCTGCACCCAGTCAGATTCCGGGCTGACACATTCCGACAGCATTCCCATAGCCAATCCCATCCCAGGAATTTGGAGCCTTTCAGCTGCCCGGGGATGAATGTATTGAATGAGCTGGGTCTAACCCACTGCAACACCCCCCAACCACGCCCCCCCCCACCCCCCCTCACCCCTAAAGCACACATCTCAACCCCCTTTTGGCACAGCCCTTTTTCCTTTCTTCACATTTCCGTTGCTCCTTTATTCAGACACACTCTTTTCTTGTCATCCTTCTCCCGGGGTTCTGCCCTGGTTCCGTCACTTTCCAAACAAACAGGCCGCTCCTCCTTCCTCTCTTCTGTCGTGTTGTTGAGGAGCAACTTTTGTCAGGGCGTCCGCGGTCATACTGAATGTGCCGGTGCAGTGAACCGAGGACGGCTGACAATGTCTTCAATTTGCAAAGGCAGAATGTAGCTTGGCGCAGACACACCTGCTTGCCTGTCTGCCTGCGTGTGTCCTGTGTGTGTCCTGTGTGTGTCCTGTGTGTGTCCTCGCTTACTTGACCCTCTCCGTAGCCGGCCTGATATCGCTGGAAGACCAGGGGAAGATTTTCCAGGTGTGTCAGCTACAGCCTATGGCAGCATGATCAGGGGTGACTGTCAGCACAGAAAGGCAGTGTGATGGATGTGATGGAAGGGGGGAGAAATATCAGGATAATTCAAATTCCCGTTGGGTAGTACATAAGGTCTTCAAATCCAATTACATCTTCACACAGACAGTTTGTCATGTTGTCGTTGTAAACATTTGTTTATGTTGCCAATTGGAAAATAAGATGTGTACTGAGAGAAATTGCAAAAGTGCAAATGTGCAAGAGAAGTAAATACTGAAATTCTGTGAACATTCAGAAATTCACACACACACAAGTGCTTGAAAGGGCATTTCAAACGGTAGCCTAGTATGGTGGAAAAGGGAAAACAAATGAATAAATTATGTTTATGATGCAAAAATGTAATAATCGGGTGGGTGCTTCTACTTATCATATATCCTAAATGTACAAGTTATATGATATGCATTGGTGGGGTTAGAAGTGTGTTTCTAACAAATCCCTGAAGACTTTCTTGGAAAGTTGGGCAAGAGAATGTGATTTATTTTAAAGCAACCCTAAAGTGGTTACGGAATAGTGTCTTGCTCAATAACAGGTCTGCCTAAGTACGTTTTGTGACATACCAACCATGTTATGTGTACTGGTGTCCTTGTCTCATCTTGTCTCATAAAATGTTGCATCTGCGATGACGCAAAGAAGTATTTTTGTCTAAGAGATTTAGGAGTTTATCAATGTTTGATTTAATTTCCATTTCTGTTCTGTACCATCTGTGAGAGAAAATACGTCTTCAATGTGATCACTAATTTGCTGAAAGTGCAACTCTGTTTCCAGTGCATATAGCCTTCTTATCTCTTGAGAATCAGTTGGATTTTCTTGATTAAACATTGTCTGTTGTTTTATTTTAGGTACGGTGTCACTGTGTACTCTATGTTTAGGGCAAGTTAGCATCTACATGTATTTTGCTTTGCCGTGATATAAGTTCTGCTTTATCACGATATAGGCGCTCTTTCTGCTTTCCATCGCTCTGTGGGGTCTGTTCATGTTTTTTCTCTTTTATTGTCTGTCTCTCTCTGTACCTTTTTCTCTATCTCCTTCTTTCTCTCTCGGTCTCACTGTCTCTATAGTCTAGTTCTGTTTTTCTTTCACAGATTTTTTCTTTCTTTTTGTCTCTCTCATTCTGCTTTTCCCTGTGTTAATTGAAATATTAAGAAGAATTGATGTCATTGCCAAAGCGGGAAAAGTTAGAATAATACTACAAATAAAACATACAAAAAAGAAAAGCAAATTTTATTGCACACAACAAATAAAACAAATCAACAATTTGTCTTTCTTTTTAGTGACAGGCCAGGAAAGATTAAGTCACAAAATCTAGTCTATTTTTCTACTAACAAAACCTTCTTTTTCTCTAGCGAACCAAAAATCAGTCAAGATTGCCTTTACATTGAAAGTATTTACCCCCTTAGACTGTATTGTGTTACAAAATAAAAAGGATTTTGTCAGGACTATATGCCATTGATCAACATAAATACGTTCCATAATGTCATAGAATGTTGCTTATCTTTTAGTCATATTGTTTGCACCTGTTTCCTGTTAGCACACTCTAATTTAAGTTGCTTGTTTGCTTTCGTTATTGTGAGGCATTCTCTTTTGTCAACTTTTGTCAAGTCGTTGGTTCATCTTTCTAATTAGAATTCTAGTACTTTTGATATACCGGGTTCTAACCTTAGCTTTGACATTGATCTTGCGTAGTCATTTGATATAGTTTAGACTCTTTTGACCATGCACCTATCTTTTTTGATTCCGTCTTCCTGCTTCGCTCTTCCCTTTACTACCTACTGCCTTATAAACCCCCAATGCTCCGCATCTGGGACTTGCAGCCTTGTTCTCCAACCACAAATCATTACACATGTAGGTGTTTTACATGATGATGCAGGGTCAGTACACAGGCTTTTGGTGGGTCCCACAGATGGTTAGTATGATTCCCAACCAAAACTAAATCATGAAGGCAATGGAACATTCAAAGCCAATCCCAGAATAAGGTTCTTCAAAAGCACCAACCATGGGCAGGATATAATATTATTTCCAATCCACGTCACCAAGAAAACATTCAGCCCATTATTAAGAAGTGGAAAGAATATTGCACTCCGGGGAGAGTCTGGCTTTAACAGGCCATCTTAAAAAGCTGAGTATCTGGGCTAGTGTGGGCACTAGTCAAGCAACTTCATGGCAACAGAAAGATTGCGTTGCGGAGATCTTCACATAGCAAGCAACTGTTTCACTGAAGACATCATTCTCTTAAGCCCCCTCCCAAACAAAGGTCTGCCTCCACCACTCATCCTCGACCTAAAGGCGCCTCATTCACAAAATCCCTTGAACACAATCCATCGCAGCAGATCCAAATCACTGAGTACCAATCATCTAATCCCACTCACCTGTGCTCTCCCTCTTCTCTTGGCAGCCTCTGTTTTATCATTGAGGTATTATCATTGAGGTATTGTTTGTGTGACTTGCATTCTACTAAGCTTGTTTGTCCTATCCTAGAAAAGTGTGAAAGTCTCTCTCGGTATCCTGACCAGTGCCTGGCTGACCAGCTATCTGGATTATCCCCTTCTGTACTTCGGACTCTTGTCTACCTTGATGCCCAGTTACAGACCTTCTGCCTGCCCTTTGACTTTGTGCCAACCTGTCCCTTGATAAATCGTTGTACCTCCCAATTTTACCTTCTGTGCGCTGCACTCCAGCCGTCCTCCTCTGTGTGCATTCATTACATTCATTTGTTTGGGTTAACATGTTCTGAGACGTTACTAAATAAAAACATGTATCCCACCCCATTGCAACAAAAATCCTGTAGGTATTCCCCTTGCCTAGCAACAACCAAGGTCTGGTTTAAGAGGCAAACTTGAGCCTAACATCACACATCACCCTGAGAAGACCAATCCTAGCATGGTGGTAGGAGCATTATGTTATGGGGATGCTTCCTGTGTCAAGGCTTAGACAACTTGTGAATGCAAATAAACCCAACTGAATACTGGAAGAAAACCTGCAAGAGACCTGGGAAGGGAGAAGATTTATCTTCCAGCAAGTCAGTGAGCCCACAGGAGCCAAAGCCCCACAGGAAAGACTTAAAAACAGCAGTGGATTAGGAAATGAATGTATGTAAATGTATTTTTACCTAAATAGTTTACAAAATATTTCACCATCCATGTTTTTTTTTGCAGTCTTGTCTCGATAGCCAGGCTACAGTCACAGAGTCTGTACATGGTTTCAGTATCTTCCTTTAAATGTATTGATCCCTGCAAGGTCTCTATTCAGAATGTGATAGCATTCAAGTTGGTGAGAGTGTCTCTGTCTCTGTCCCACTCTCTCTGCTTGTCTCTCCTCCCCCTCCCATAATAGAACGCTGCAGCTGCAGAAAGCTCTGGCTCTGTGTGGATGCGACCACATCAGTGGCACGGTAATCAGCTCTGTAAGCGGGCACAGCAGGCGCAGAAACCGACAGGCTGGCAGCGGAGAGAACACACGGCCGCCGCAGACCGAGGGCATCTCGGGTCGGCGCGTAAAACCAAGTACAGATCGGCACCGGTGCCGTGGGCCCGCCAACCACACGTCCGTGCGTGCAGAGTCCCAATTATCTGGAAGAACCAGGGTGCGTGTTTCTTGACAGGGGGTGAGGAGAAAGGTGAGTTGCACTAGGAAGACTAGAAAGAAACAGAGGAAGGAGAAGAGCGGGGAGAGAGATGAACACACCGAGGAGAAGGAGAGAGAGAAAGGGAGAAAAGATAGGGGGGTATAAGACCCAAAGAATTGGAGTTATCTGCCTGGCTCCACTCCCTCCTGTTAGTAAATCCTGGGCCTCCCTCACTCCTTCTCTCCCTCCCTGTGGCCTGGGGCAGATTACAGGCAAGCTTGGCAGCTTCCGCGGACTCAGAAATGTAGAGTATTCCCTGTCTCTTCTGCCCTCAGGCTAGCAGCCCATACCACTTAATGAGACGGGGAGAAATGAGCAGGGAGGGAGAGGGAGGGAGAGAGGCAGAGATATGGAGGGGGAGGGAGAAATAGGATTGGGAAACAGGACGAGGGAGGGTGAAAAGAGACAAGAGAGAGGGGAAACGGGGCAATAGAGGGTGAAAGAAGGCACGGAAGAGGAGGAACAGAGTTGGAAGGGGAGAAGGTGGTGAAAGATATAAGAAACGGGTTAAGGGAGGGTAATAGGAGTCTATAAATCTGAAAAACGGGGTGAGAATGGATGAGAAGGAGGCCAGGGAAAGAAAGGCAGAGGGATGCTAGGGTGGGATACAGGAAACAACGCAGGGTCGCATTGGTTTATCTGTTTAAGTTGGGCTTTAACAACTGTGACACGGTTCCTTATCAACATTTAACATGTTTAAGTCATGTTGCAGACGTTCTTATCTGGAGCAACTTACAACAGCGAGTGCCAAGATGTTTATTCACCCTGGCAGTGCAGCCAGTTCTGACATGAAGGGATTGTCAGGCCTCTCCAGTACCAACACAGGCTGCCAGGATGGCTGGATGACACACTCACGAGCCAACCTGGTTCCTGCTCAGCTCCTGTCCCATTCTTTCAACATCCACCCAACACACTAATAGACACAGCCTTAACCCTCTCAAGCCTCAAGGTTACAGGATCACGTTACCGCTCTTAAGGATGCAGTCTATAAATGCACTTGCGGCAGATGATTCTACAGAGGCCCGGCCACTTGATAACAAACAGGTAGTAGCTCTATGATACATACTGCGTTCCACCCGTCAGGCATCTGCTCAGTGTCATGCCAGCCTGGATATTTAACCCCTCCTGTGGACATTTTATCAGGGGAAAAAGGACACCAACCTGTCCACCGTTCACCACAAGTCCCACACGGCTTTATTGATCGTTAATTGTCTGGGGTGTCAATCTCAGAGTGGAGGAAAAGACTAATGTGTAGGTGCCTCCCCCCTCCCTTCTTCTTAGTGTCCTACTCCCCCGAGGCCTCCGCTGGGCAGGTAGGGGCTCGCCTTCTGACGGACAGGAGATGGGGAGGGTGGTGTTTACGTGAGATCACCTCGCTGGGGGCGACCGGCTGCACCTTTTTCCCGTGAACCTGGAGAAGGGGGATGGGGAAGATGAAGGAGGTGGGGAGAGTTATTAGGTCACAAGGGATTCTGGGGAAAGGTTTTAGAGCTGAGCCTGGTTCACTTGCCGTCCAACTCCACCGACGCATGGCGCTGGACCAACACGATTGTAACATGTAAAGAGATCTCATACGGAAAGTTATATGCACTCACCGCACGAGTGAAGAGACCGTTGGTTGACATATTTTGGAAATAGTTTAATTTTGGACAGAGTTTAACCTACCCAGGGGACCTGCCTAGAGAGGTGAGGGATCATGGGAGAGAGGTCAATGTGCTGAGCTGGCACTAAGTATGGACGTATCCCAACAGGCAGGTAGCCCTTGGGTGTGTACAGAATATCTGTTTTCTGAACAAACACACACACTCACAGCCTAGTCTGTAACACATTCATCTCAATTCCACCATTGAGGATGGGGAATTCTCTATCTCTCTTCCAGTCTTTCATCCTTCTCAAGCCTTGTTCCCTCTTCCGCTCTCTAGCTTCCTCGTCCTTTCTCTTTATTTCCTTTTATCTTTTAACCCACCTTGAGTTTAGGACTCAACTCTGGGAGAAAGATTTTAAATGGAATGGAAAAAATGACTTGCAAGCAGGACCCTAACAATATGAAGCCCAAGGCACCTGACAGTCAATTTTTCCATTTGATTTAAAATATCAAAACGCTGTTGATCTGAGTGACATAGGTCATGTCTAGAGTACAATTGACACTAAGATCCCATTTCCGTTATTAGACTATAGGAAGATGACATTGAAAAGTTTGGATGCAACAAACGTTTCATTGTGATCTGTGATCTTGTTCAAATCTTGTTGTGTTCAGATCACTTCAGGGGGTGGTCAGGTCTCTCTACATAGAGACATGGAGAGTAATATGAACATAGAATCGGAAATACACTCCACATAGGGGTCAATGGCATTTCATACTGTACGCAACTGTTCAAAAGTTTGGGTCACTTTTTTTCAGGAAAACATACATGAAATATAGCTAAATGATCAGGAAATATAGTCATTGACAAGGTACGAAAAAAAGATGGTTTAATTGAAAGAATAATTGAACCATCCATTTGCAGCAATTACAGCCTTGCAGAGGTCAAGTTGTTTTAGGCAATTCTTACGTGTCACACGGACAAGCTGATCCCACAACAGCTCAATGGGGTTGAGATCCGTGCTGGATACTCTTGTAAGCGTTCTGGTGCTAGACCCAAATGCAGACCTGGACTCGGTTCTGCTTTGGTGCAAAAAGATTTAATTAAAGATAGGCAAGAGCAGGTCTGAGGGAGGCAAAGGGGCGGTACACGGGTCGGAGGCCTAAGGCACAGACAGACGGAAAGCAAACTCTTGGTCAGGGACCGGCATGAGGTTGGAACCAGATGTGTGTGAAAGCAAACGTATTCAGGGAAGACAGGAGGTCGACACAGGAAGGCAAGTGAAGCAAACATGCAGAAAACAGACGCGGGAACGAGAACACAAGACGAACTGGCACAGAACACGCAGAGGGCACAGGTTAAATACACAGAGGGTAATCAAGAGAAACAAGAATACCTGGGAGGGAAGTTAAGGAGAACAGACAGGTGAAAGGCGTGACACCTCCAATTTAGACAGAATACTAGCAGATTGCTTCTTCCCTAAATAGTTCTTGAATAGCTAGGAGCTGTGCAAATGGACATTTGCCGTAGAAGGAAGAAATTGGCTCCAATCAAGCATGGTCCACTGGGCATGGTGTTGTTCCTCAGGATCCCTTTTAACCTGTACAAATCTCCCACCACAACTTAAGCACCCCCAGACCATCACATTGCCTCCACCATCATTGACAGATGAGTTATGTTTTTTTCTTTGCCGGCCAGCATCCCTGGGTGACCTCTTCCCTTTTGTTGAGACCTGTGTTTTTTGGGTAATATTTTATGAAGCTGCCAGTTAAGGACCTGAGAGTCGTCGGTTTTTCAGACTAGACATTCTAATGCATTTGTCCTCTTGCTCAGTTTTGCATAGATGCCTCCCACTTTCTATTCTGGTTACAGCCAGTTAGTGCCGAGCTGTGAAGGGAGTAGTACACAGCATTGTATGAGATTTGTTTCTTAGCAATTTCTCGTTATTCATCAGAACAAAAATAGGCTGACAAGTGTCAAAAGGAAGTTAATGGTTTCTAGCCATTTTGAGCATATAATCAAACCCACAATTGCTGGTTTCATATACTCAACTAGTCTAAATGTTTTATTGCTTCGTTAATCAGCACAGTTTTCAGCTGTGCTAACAAAATTGCAAGATGGTTTTCCTTCAAACATGTGAAACTAACGATTTGTATGGTATTTTTCCAGTTCTAATGTACACCACACACAACACTGTCCTTGTAGACTTTATTCTTTCCATGAATGCCATTCATCCTGTCCTTTGTCTTCTCCTTTGTACCTTTGCTTGTGTTTGGGATTGCTGGTATTTTTTACCCAAGCCTGTCCAATGACAACGATTTATGGGCCGCTCCGCCTGTTCAATAAACCTACACTGTGCACTCTCCAGTCGGAGCCGTCAACACCTGCCTCTGTCCGGTATAGTTACAGGATTAGCAAACACAACATGCCATTAGAACGCAGGACTGATGGAAGCTGATAATGGGCCTCTTTACAGCTTCATCGATATTCATACAAAATCTGCAACAATAACAATTTCTACACTGTATTTCTGATCATAATGTTATTTCTGGGGACAAAATGTGCTTTTCTAAAACATATGATAATTCTAAATGAACCCAAACTTTTGAATGATGTGTATCACCATCAGAGTACATCACCATCAGAGTATATCACCATCAGAGTCAAAATTAAATGTAGTAATCATGTAACAATTTCCTTGGCTAGACAGAACGGAAGGCATGAGAGACAGTTGATCTTGTGCCTACAGAGAGTGCAGGGTCTGAAACACTTAAGGGAATCCTCAGAACTAAACAAACCGAGCAGAGTGACAGACAGGTAAAGAAGTCACTCTGGAAACTGACAGGCGATGACAGACACACAATTAGAAATGTGTTAACGTGCTGAACCATGAAGGGAGCAGATAGGGGAGATTAACATCATCAACAGGGTCAGATGAAAGACTATTCTATTAACTTTAAAGCAAAAGTCTTGACATCCAAATTTCTAGTAAGGCCCTGCTTCACTGAAAGCAGATGCACGACATTCAATGTCGAGACACGTCTTCCAAAGAACCGTCCGGGTCCCATCACACTGCTGGCACAGCCAGGAAGACTAGACCGGGATCATCACGTGCCTGAAGTCATGTGCTCTCCGGCCTTCTAGGTGAAATGAGGTCACAGGCGCCCAAAGCCACCACATGGCATCACTAAACCACAAGAGGCAAGGCAACCATATTGATTACTAACCGCTCAAACCTGTGTTGGCCAATTCTAAGCCATGCATTTCAAGCCCATGCTACGCTGAACCGTCACAGACACGCCTTTTGAAACACACGATGACTTAAAGTGACCACACCCCCGGCAGGGTACAGGCACTGATGTAGTCCCATTGCTCCAATTTCTATTAGGCTTCACTCATAACCTAACAATTGCTTTATTTTATTTGGTACAATTCTATAAACCTTTTAGATACACTTGGTTGGGTCATTTAAATAATAACTTCCCTTCCGCTGCAATTAACAAACCGAGTCAAATCCAAAAACACTTTTACTCTGAAATTTCACAAAAAAAAGTAACCAGTGTACCCTGGAATGTACCCTACTCACCGGGGGTATCTATGCTTGAAATTGTCAGGAGCCTCCATAATTTAATAATTTTACTGTATCTGTCCAAAGTACAGTTATTGTTCCTTTTCTCCACTAGCGCATTAGATCTTGTTTCTCAAGTAGCCTTCAGTTTGGTACTGCATCCGTTAGCTGGCTGTGGGCCCAGCTGACCTCTGAAGATTAGTTCACTTTTCAAACACAGCTTGACAGTAGCCTACAAACAGCATGCATGGTGTAGACTGAGCAGACAAGACTACTACACATCAATTGTATTATAATTGTCACGGTTGTGGTGTGGAGTCGAACCAAATGCATACATTTTCGAAAGTAAAGGTGTATTTAATCCAAAAAACAAACAAGTACAAACTACACAAAACTGTCAACGGAAATGAAAGGTTTAACTAACATAAAAGTACAAATAATGTGTAGCGTATTCACTTGAAAATGAATCAAACAAAGGACAAACCGTGAAGCTGTTGAGACAAGCACAAACAAACAATAAACCACACTGGGTGTGGTGCAAACCTAACCTAAGTAGGCTCCCCAATCAGAGTCAACTGAATGCAGCTGCTCTGACTGGGGAGCCCACAATGGCATAGAGAGGGCTAGAGGCCTCTCTAGC
>JACXGK010005851.1:0-31111 GCA_016801125.1 Novumbra hubbsi
AGAGAGAGAGAGAGAGACAGAGAGAGAGACAGAGAGAGAGACAGTGAGAGAGACAGAGAGAGAGAGAGACAGAGAGAGACTTGAAGTCAAACAACAAGGTTGAGATTAACAGTGAGCAGGTCCCTGCTCTTCTCCAACACACATTCCACCACAGTCACGAAGATGCCACCGGCTGCGTCCCCAACTGACAACCATTCCCTCTAGTGCTCAACCTCTGGCTAAATCTAGTGCACTACGTAGGGAAAAGTGGACGGGTCTAGCTGCGGAGGTTGAGTAACGTAACCGGGCTGCAGGATCAAAGCACACTGAACACCATCAGTCCACAAAACATTGTCAAAAGAAACCCTTTGAGGTGGTTCCTGAACAGCCCTGTCAAACCCTTGCTTCTCTTTCGCTTCTAGACAACCGTCCGGGAGTCTCAACTCGCACGTTCACCAAAACAAGGGCCCTTCTTCAGACCGGACCACCTAAGCCACCATGCGCTAGGGAGTAGCGTGCCATTTTGGACACGAACCTCTCATTCTGAACAGGGTCTCCAGACAACATGCGGCCAGTCACAATAGGAAGACAGTGGCACGCTCTCCGGTCCCAAAACAAGGGCACGTCAGTAGGGAACAATGGTGCCAGTTGGGAGGCCCGCAGCAGTTTACACAGACAACAACAGACGCAACTTCTCAGACTGACAATTTCCTCTCCTGTATTGAAACAAACACAAATGGTGTCGAAGTAGATTTAATTTGATTTTATTCATCATCTTATGGAAGTTTGTTCGGCACCAGTTTTGATCCTGGCCCAGGAAATAACAGACTGACGGTGTCTGAAATGAAACCCTTTGTAATGCCCTAGTTTGCACGATGGGGTAACGGTTAACAGCGGTTCACTATTTAGGGGGCGTAGGGGGAGCGCCTGTCTCGTTGACTTAGAGGAGGAGGGGGGGGGAGCGCCTGTCTTGTTGACTTAGAGGAGGAGGGAGCGCCTGGTTTCATTCTTCTCAAGGTTTACTCTCTATCCAGCCTGACAGTTACCTCCAACATGTAGGGACAATTCCCAAACACCCCCTCCCAAAGACAGCACAATAACAGAACAGGACTCCTTCCGCCGACATGAAACCTTTTGGACTAATGACAATCTGAAGGGATTAATATTCCCTTTTGTTCTTCAGCCCTTCCCCACAGGGCGGGACGCCACAACATGGCTACGCTTCGCTGGTTTTTGAAGTCTGGTTCGGTGTCGCTGCTTCCTGTAACCGATATGAAACGCCCTTAGCTAGAATAATACCCGGCTGCCATTCGGTCTGGAGCAGCCCTTCAAGAACCCCGGGTTCAGACAATAGTCGTCTCAAACATGCCAGACTTTATCATGTCATCCAGAGTCACTGTGTCATTCAGACTTGATCTGGGCCCGACTGGTGTTGCCCTGTACAACTGGACAGACTGCAGACATATGTAGAAGAGTTGGAGCACTATGGGACGAAAGGGGACGGGTTCTGGAAGGGGTTCTGTGACAGGCGGGTCTGTTGTCTGAGATGGCACCTGCTAGGCACCTGTCACTGAGATATTTCCTTCCTTCCTTCCTGAGGTCAAAGAGCCACTGACCGACCGGAAGGATCACAGGATCTCACATTTCTACATGCAGCGGTCGGGGGCTCTGGGATGGGGGGATGGAGTGTGTGTGTCCCACTAGGTCATATCTCCTCCCTCTCCTTCTCCTCTCACTCCTCTCTTCTCCCTCCTACCCCCCCTTCCCCCCCTCTGCAGCTGCCACCGTTCACATGACATCATGGCCTAGCTATATGGCCTTTGTACTGGTTGCTGATTGGTAGGTCACTCCTTCCTCTATCTTACCCACCACCACCCTGACCTACCCACCCCACCCAGACCTACCCACCCGCCTTGACCTACCTACCTACCTACCCCAACCCACCCTCACCTATCTATCCCCACCCACCCTGATACCTACATACCCCCACCCTCACCTAGCCACCCCCACCCACCTTCACCTATCTACCCCCACCCACCCTGATACCTACCTACCTACCTACCTTCCAGTTAAAGGGGGGATCCAGTTAAAGGGGAGATCCAGTCTCACCTCTCTGACAGGTCTTGAAGAAGATTGCATTGTGGGGTGTCCTCAGAATGATGTTCCCTCCGGCATCCATGACCAGGATGGTCACCTCAAAGGCTGCTACTCCATCCTGCTCACCCAGACATGGGAATCCCACCTGAACCACTGAATGTACGCACGGAAAACATACATGCATTATCATTAACGTTATTTGACCCGGCAGTTGACAGAGAACAGGTTTGGTTTTATAACTACCACCTGGGAATACACCACTACAGGAAGCAATGTGCTACCTCAAATACATGGGTTCAAAAAACCCTTCAAATAACAAATTTTCGTCCAAAAACAGTATAACTATTTTGTGTTCCAAAAGACTTGGTTCTACATTCAAGCCAAATGGACTTGACGTTGTCACGGGCCGCACAGTGACCCTGGTGTGCCGTGAGCAGTGGGAAACAATATTCAGACTGATGTCCTATGAATCTTCTCTCACCTGAAGGCTTGCGTGGTACAGAGCCCAGTAACGGCACGTTAACTGTGGGGTTGTCCATGATGTCCAGATCCAAGGATCGCAAAGCCTGGAACTCATAGAAATACTCTGCCTGCAAAAAACACAAATGGGAAAATGCCTAAAGCATTATTTTTGTTTCGTAGACAGATGAAGCTGAGTCGCAGACTCAAAAATACATCTCAACGCAATGAGATTTATAACGTTTTTTGTCCAGGAGTAGGCCTAATCTATGGCTGCAAAACCAGCTTTATGAATTCGGCCTGGAAAAGCAGATTGCATAGCTGCCGTCTGATCAACCGATGACTCCTAGACATGTCCCACAGCCACGCTCTGCCGCATGGTGTTTCTATTTGCCGTGGAAACCAGCAACGTGTGTATTGGGAGTCAGAAACCTTGGCCACCAACTGAGCCCACATCCGTGATGGGAATCCAGAACACTCTGTCGACGTTTCAGGGCACTGGATCATGATGTCCTGGAGTCATCGTCCCTGGGGGCTTCGCCTGGGGGTTTCTGCTTCATCCGCTCACGTCGGGGGTCTTTTATTCCAGTGATCTGTGTCGGACGAGTGGAACGAGCCCCTGGAGGGACAAGGGCTGTGTTCGGGTCCCCAGGTCCGTCCACTTAACAGCAGGCCGGCGTCACAGTGGGAAGCTCAAGTGTCACATCAGTGGGGGTCGGACGTGGATTTATTCAGGATTCAGCCAGACCACCAGGAACCAGATTATAGGCCTGAAAACAGTTGCGCTACCACGTTGCTAGTAGATGGCTGGTCTATCACACGGCTGGTCTATCACACGGCTGGTCTATCACACGGCTGGTCTATCACACGGCTGGTCTATTACACGTATCAGAGAGTGTCAGAATAATGCTTTATGACTACAGGAAATGACTGGTACTAGAGTATTTCATTACAGTTTTCAATCAACGAAGCCTGCTTAACGCTAACACTACTAACAAAATTATCAGTAACATCATCTTTTTTTTTTACTTACTTAACATTTTTGTTATGGATTATTTTTATTCTACTTTTCATTCTTATTGTACACGTTTTTGGAAACAAATCATTTCAGTCACAAAGTAACGTTGCTATTCCTTTTTACCTCATACTACTTACTGTGTTTTTCTGTCATGCACCATAGCACTAAAGCAAATTCCTTGTATGTGTAAATGTACTTGGTAATACAGCTGATTCTGATTCTGAACACAATATATATTATTCCCTAAATGCACATGAAACACAAAATATACTATTCCCTAAATAACCAGGAAACACAATATATACTATTCCCTAAATGCACATGAAACACAATATATATTATTCCATGAATGCACATGAAATACTTTTGGTTTATGGTTTGGGATTTGGTTATGAAAATCGAAACACACCTAACAGAGTTGTTAATGGGATTAGAATTTGACAATTTCATGGAAACAGATTGTGTCTCTTTTTTCAGCATAGCATATAAATATTCTAGCCACCATTATGTCAGTTCTTGATTCTGTTGACAGGCTATATATGCCTCAGTCTCACTGGCATGCCTTAGACGCTGTGGGATCCAGAAGGAACAGACTTTGGTGGATTGTTGTTTACAAGGCTTTTTCGTAGAAACTCAAACTATCTTAAGTGAAGTGAATTCAAAAAGAAATGGGTAAATCAGCTGTTATCAACCACATTCTTAAGACTGGTCAGTCTGAGACACTGAGTTCATTCAGGGTTTAGGAACCCCGCCTCGGTCCACTCTGCAGCTCGGAGTGTTTTGCAGAATAACTAACAGTTAGAAATGTTGGGGCCGGTGGGGCCATTGAAGTGCATAATAAGATCGATTTTTTTATGTTTTGCATAATTATGTTTTTCAGATTTGTATGTATGTATTTTTTTATTTGCTATAACACAAGGCTCAGTGGTAAAATAGACTTGGGTCGCAGACTGACACCGCATCAATAAAGGTTAAACACATTTTATCTTTTAACAATGCAATGGACTGAAGGCTCTGAGAGTCTTTTTTGGCTGCACCAGACAAGGATGGAAATGAACTGAAGACTCAGGCTGCAACACAGATGGAGACACCGCTGCAGTTACAGAGCACAGCCAGTAGTGGTCACTTTCCCCTGGAACAGCGTTCCTGGAAGAAGACTGTCGCTGGATCAAAGCCAGTTCATGCATTTACAGCATCTCGATGTAAACCTCAACACACACTCTGTTCATCTACACGATAACGTTGTGGTTAGTCGGGGATGTAATTGACGTTTGGGGGGCTTGGCTAAGTGCACAAACCACTCTAAAGGGCAGGGTAGTACATATGGTGGTGCATCCTGCATGTTAACAGCAATTCATAAAGGGTCAATAGGCTCAGTTTATTGTTTTGGGGTGTTTGGGGAAATGTGGCAAGTACATGTGTGTCTGTTTGTATGAGTGTTGTTTATGTATCTGTGTGTGTGTGTGTGTGTGAATTTGTGTTGTTTGTTTGTGTGGGCGCATATGTGTAAAACATTGTGTGTTGTGTGTGTGTATTAGCATGTAAGTGTACGTCCTAAAGTGTGTGTGTTTGTGTATTTCCGTCTCTATGCTGGTTTGAGAAGTGTCTTCATCCAACCAGTCTTCCCAAAGACCCACGGCCCCTCCCTCTAAATAATGCCCCCCCCCCCACACACACTTTGAAAATTACACACTTGTCAATTGATTGTGGCGGTGCGGTGAAACATGTGGGAAGACAGAGGCAGCCTGGAAAATAGAGATGAAAGAGAGTGAGAGTGGAAAAAAAGGAGACGCAGCGATTTTCCCTTTAAGCAGTGAATCCTTCCCGGTGTAAAAGGGCCCGGGCGTCTGATGAAGGGAAAAGTACACAAGGAGGCTGAAGGGAGAGCGGGCTAATCCTGCAGCTGAATGGTAATAATCAACACAGATAGCCCTCGCCGCCAGCCTTTATGCCCAAGGCCTTTGTTCATGGGCCTCGCCTGCTGCCTTTGAAGTGGAGGGCTAACAGAGTCCAAGGAGGAGCAGGCCCCCCGTTCTAACCTCTCTCTCTAGCCCTCTATCTTATTCTCTCTCTCCCTCTGTTCCTCTCTTTTTCCCCTTTCCCTCTATCCACCTCTCTGTCCCTCTCTTCATCCCCCTCTCTCTCTATCCTTCGCTCCCTCTCTCGTTCCCTCTCATTCTCTCTTTCCGACTCAACATGCCATTGGCGGATTATGATCTCAACGTGTTTGTGTGTTATATGTGTTTTATGTGTGTGTGTGTGTGTGGGGGGGGGGGGCAAATGCATTAGTAAGGCAGAGTGTTGACACACAAGGGTAAAGACAGAAGATGCCACTGGTATGGAGGAAGAAGGAATCTTTGACCCTTTCTTGTTTTTGTCGGTAACCCTATCTAGTCTTTGTAGGTTACTCTATCTAGCCTTTGATGGCTACCTTATCTTGAGGTTTACTCTTTATTGTCTTTGGTTATTCTATCTTGCCTTTGATGGTTACCCAATCTGATCTTTGATGGGTAACCTATCTGGGCTTTGATGGTTACCCTATCTGCTCTTTGATGGTTACCCTATCTGGGCTTTGATGGTTACCCTATATTGTCTTTGATGGTTACCATATCTAGTATTTGATGGTTACCCTATCTGGTCTTTAATGGTTAACCAATCTGGTCTTTGTGGGTTTGCCTATCTTGTCTTTGATGTTTACCATATCTTGCCTTTGTTGGTTACCCTATCTGGGCTTTGATGGTTACCCTATCTTGTCTTTGGTGGTTACCCTGTCTGGTCTTGGATGTATTATCCCATCTGGTTTTTGTGGGTTACCTTATCTTGTCTTTGTGGGTGTCCCTATCTTGGGTTGGCTGTCAGTGGTTGTCTTTACACCAGATGTGACCATGCATACCTGGATGTGTTTGACTAGACCAGTAGATGTCCACAGGCTAGCTGGTGTCTTCCACTGTGGCCATCTTAGTGAGAGAAACCTGATATCTGCCTTAATCTCCTCATTCATCCTAATTTTAAAGTGCAAGTTACCTGAACAAGAGGAATCATAAAGAACAAGAGGAATCATGAGGAAGAATAGGAATCATGAGGAAGAAGAGGAGCAGGAGAAAAAGAGTGTGTTCCCTGTAGAAGGGTCCTGGTCCCCCCCACCCAGGGAGCTGTGAGGTCACGGCCCTCTGACCTGTTTACAATATAGCACGTGGCCCCCAAGGGCCCCTGGGGAACCTCCTGGGGAACCTCCTGGGGTTCCTCCTCGGGTGGCGGGGGAGCACAGCGGCTGTATCACAAATTGTATCATTTTCCTGATGTTGTAACCAGGGATAAAAGTTGGGCACTATGAAGCAAACAGGGAGCTATTTGGGATGCATTCCGATGTTTCCTCTCTGGAGGAAAAGGCCTATTTATAATTCCAATGTTTCCTCTCTGTAGGAAAAGGCCTATTTATTATTCCAATGTTTCCTATCTGTAGGAAAAGTCCTATTTATTATTCCAATGTTTCCTATCTGTAGGAAAATCCCTATTTATTATTCCAATGTTTCCTATCTGTAGGAAAAGGCCTATTTATATTTCCAATGTTTCCTATCTGTAGGAAAAGGCCTATTTATATTTCCAATGTTTCCTATCTGGAGGAAAAGGCCTATTTATATTTCCAATGTTTCCTATCTGGAGGAAAAGGCCTATTTAAATTTCCAATGTTTCGTATCTGGAAGAAAAGCCTATTTATATTTCAAATTCTATTTTTTTCTACCCCACTTCTGACTTCTCCCTTTTAACTTTTACTTTAATTCAAAATATTTATCCTCCTAGTTGTTGTTCTCCTCTTTTGTTTTCTTCTCCTACTTGTTCTTCTCTTCCTCATTTTCTTTGTCATGTCCTCCTCTTTTCTTCATTCTAATCTCTTTTCTTTTTTGTTCTTTGTAAAGGATGCAGACAACCCAAAGCAATGATGTACAGTTCAACAACATCAATGTTTACATAGTGTTACCATAATATTTCAGAACGATAAATATTCCTCATTCTTAAATGACTTGTGGAAGCACTCGGCTGCTACGCTATCGCTGGCTTTGAGGATCAAAAAGAAGAAACGCCTTATCTGTGTCATTATTGCATAGTTGTCATCCATTGGTCATAAATACGTCCGCGCAACGACATATTTGTGCCTATCTCTGGTTGTGACTCTCTTAACGAAATATTACGAACAAGGCAATAACACCAACGTACAAAGTTATTCCAAATGGAAGTTTCTTCTCCCCCTCAGTTCCAATAAAGCGCGCGGTTTGAGTCTGGCACGCGTCTGAGAATTTGACCAATGTTTTCGATGCGCAGATGGACCAGATGTTTGGCACATGCCGATGGAGGCGGACTCGCAGCAGCCCGGCGCTTTGATCCGTGGCGGCAGGTCCGCAACACCAACACGTAAAATACCGCAAGAGATGAGAATTACAAAATTAAAAAGTAAGATGGTCCAAGAACTGTGGCTAAAAAAGCATCAGATGTTACCGCACGCAGAGCCTGCTCTCTTTAAACCCCAAAATATCGTTGTTTGATCAGAAAGGAAAGCGTGAGAAACAATTGTTAGAAAGAAATGTGGCCCATCAAAGAAGCCTTTTGGAGCACAGTAGCTTTCGGCAACTTTCCAGACCTTTTCCTCAGATATTCTTCATATTAAGTGGTTAAAGTCCACATACATACATTAAACCCACTGGCTGTTCACTCAACATTATAATAAAAACTATATTTGTATTATATATATATACATAATAACTGCATCCTTTTTACCACAATACAATTGCGCCTATTCACCGCATGTGCGTAGGCTACAATTACGCGCATGTTCTCAAATCAAAATCCTCAGCAATACGCTGGCGATAAAAATCATTTAAACTACGGGAATTAACGAAACCAAATAAATACATCCGATGTATGTTTATAAATTGCAGTTGTCCATGATCATTTCCTACCTGTTTTGTGGCTTGCCAGGTGAAATTCACGTGTTGTATATTGACAGGTATGGCAGGCATCCTCTGCTGTGCCTTTCTGAAGTCAGTTGTGAATGGAGCCATCTTTCCCTCTGATACGATCAAGATATCCTCCTCAAAACCTGCACGATAACACAACCTAAACATTTACAACACGAACAAATATTTCTACATTCGAAACAATGCATTGTCGGCTTCCAAACTTATGCCCGTATCCCTACTCATAGACCCACGTGTCTTTCAAAAAACGAATTCTAATAGAACTGTAGGCTATATAAGATTGACGTTTTGACGCCACAATCCTACTTTTTCTTCGGTTCAAAATCTCTCAAGCCCTAGAAACCAGATTAAGTGAGAACCTCCACCTACATCGGCTAATTGCAAATAAACGCTTCTCACCAATTAGAATCCTGGCTTGATTGGCATCGATCCACATGTACAAACTTCCTTGGTCTTGCGCAGCGTTGGACAACAACCCCCCCAAAAGTATAAAAAAGCAAGTTTTGAAGGGGGACAGTAAAAGCGACCGTGTCTCGGTAGCCGACATGATGATGAGTTGCCTCTCAAATTTGAATGATCTAACCCTCTAAATGTCTCTGTTCTGTCGTTCTGAAGTTGTGTGTCTGTCCCTGGCAAGGTCGGCTCTGTCCGCTACTCTAGTCTGGTGTGCGGAGAGCAACCCTTATTAATTGAAAGAGATTCCTGTGCCGCGTCGCAAGATACTTGCCAGCGCGCTGCAGGGAGGACATGTGACCGCATGATGGCGCAGTGGAACACGAGACGTAAGGACCGTGGACAGCTTCAGTTAGAGTCTCCCTATTAATTCAGTGGGAGGTTACTGGTTTAAAATGTTGACAAACAACCACCGTCCCTTTCGAGACGCATTTAACGGTCGGCGTATGTGTATTTAACGGGCCCAACCACATTTAAAGAGGTTTTACGCATAGTCATTGTGCAAGTTGATTTTGCAAGTCTACATAGGCCTACAAGATAATCACATTTTAATGACATGATGTGGTAACTCCAAAAACGTGTTCCTTGCTTCGATTTATTTCAAGAATCTATCAGTTGAGAACAGTGGGAAGGAGGGAGGGAGGAGGTCGCGAGGGAGTGTGTCAGGGGGGGTTGGGTGGGCTTCAAGACAAATCATCTTCCTGTGTGGTCTAAGTCTATAAGGCTCATAAGCTCTCCAAGGTAAACACTTAACCCTGCGGTATGTCACCTGCATGCCTTACTCTAAAGGATGGTATTTTACGGGGTTTGAGGGAAACAGGCAAGAATGCAAAAAAAGACACACACGTTAAGACATTGCACTCCAACTAAATTCGGTCAATGACACTTGGTATGATTTCAAATTGAATGGTTAGGTCGCAGACTCTGGATTATTATTTAATAGTCTACTGACGCATGTTTCAATAATTATAATATTTAATACTGCAATTGAAATAAAACTCGGGTAATCAGGTACAAACCAGCGGGTGCTTGTATTAGTGATGATAACATTAACTATTAAGTAATTATACTCATAAACACATAATTAACCGCAATGTAAGGCCCTCAGCTGGTCGATTGGTGACATGACAGTCTTCCAAGCCTAATTATGCATCAAGGTGTTTTTGCCTAAAAGATGCATTATTAAAACCCAATAAATAACCGGCTGTATTGAGAGATGAGAAAACGTAACCGATTGTATATATATATTTTTAAAATATAATCAACATTTTAAATAATTGTTTTATCTGGGTACCAAAGGCATGAAGACTGTCGGAAAAATACTGGAAAAAGTATCTTGGGGTTTGATCAGAATTTGCAAAACACGAGAACCAGATTTATAAAGGTGTATCGCCCGTAAATAAACGTGTATTCCAACTACAGGCATTTCCCTTGAAAATATATAGAGAAGTAAAGGGTATTCATAGTTTTCTGAGGGTACTCTTCCACTCTTCCTCTTCGTCCAAACGGTTTTGGCTTCTGTCCTTTTCTGGCAGGTATAATGAGCATTTACAGAATAGTACATTTACAAATTAAAATCCGATACATTATATTTTTTTCAAAATATTTCGGCCTCGTATTGAAAAGAGTGAGTCAGGAATGTTGTGGATGGACTAGTCAAAGGGCAGTTGGCAGGACTCGAACCCGCCAATCTAAACACGTGGCTGATGCCTGGATCCGTTTTTTATTACCTTGGTCAGTGAGGAACCAATGTTGGCATATATATGTGTACAGATGGCATGTATGTTTGTCACATACATTTAGCAATGAACTAGTCCCGCCCAGGCGGTCGACATTGATTAATCGAGTCTTGTCATAAATGTACCACAATGACTTACCCTCATAGCTTCATGACATTAAACCCCGATTAGATATGTGTCGTCTCTTATTTCTTTGTACAAATAATGCAAACTGCTTTCACAAATTAAACTCATTTTTAGCGCAGATATTTGGGATTTACCTTCTGACCTGTATAATTAGGGTTATGGCTAAATCGGGCAGTGGAGTCGCCTGCCCCCTGTTTGTAGACAGATGTCTCACTCGGGAAATGTTCTTTTTCAAGTTTGCCGTCTCCGTCTGCTACGTTACGTCACTTCCGTTACAGCTTTCTGTGTGAGTTTTGGAGCAAAGATGGCGACGGCGCAGCTAACGGATGAGGAGCTTTTCTCTGACTTAAAGCGATTTGGATTTACTCCGGGCCCGGTCACAGAAAACACGCGACCGGTGTATTTGAAAAAACTCAAAAAATTTCGCGAGGAGCAGCAACAGAAAGGTTCCCGGGCGGGGAAAAATCGAAACGGCGGCAGCATCAACAACAACAGTAACGCCAGTGGCGGTGGCAACGGCAGCAACACAGCGGCGGGAGCTTCGGGATTCGGAGACAGGCCAGCTAGGAATGACGTCACGCACCTGAGCCCAAGCAGGAGTCCGGGTGGTCGACCGGCCCTGAACGAAAAGCGAACCAGTGAAGCTGGAAAGTTCGTTTTGGGCTTCAGCTCGGACGAATCGGACGTGGAGGCACCACAGAAAAAACGAGGCCTGAACCACAGCGGCAGGAGAGACCGCGGTTCCGCGTACCAACAACAACAGGCGACCAGGCCTACGACGGGAGCAGCCAGTGCCGCCCGAAGGAGTCTGGGAGTCGCCGTGAGTAGCAACAGCAACAATTCCTCTTCTATCGGGTTACTTGCGGGGAGGCGAAGCGTACCCGCGTCTCTCGTTTGGGGGGACCGGGGAAAATCGAGCCTCGAGGTCTCACAGGCGGTGGAAGGGAGGGGTTACCACGAAGAGCCTGAAGAGAATGAAGATTTAGAGGGGGAAAATGAAAGAGACACTAGCTCTCTGAATGGAAGTAGGGCGTCTTACGTGCCGAAAACCAGCAGTAGGCTAGTCGCCGAATACTCAGATTCAGACGAAGAGGAGGAAGAGGAGGAATTCATATCTGGATTAGACTCTCCGCGCGACTGCCGCTTACAACAGCAGTGCTCAAGACGAAGTTACACGGCCAGGCTGTCTCCGCACAGAAGTGCCAGAGGATCGGAGAGCAGCCAGGAAAAGACTGCAGGCATCACCGTCCGGGTGAATGACACGCCTGGCGCTGGTAGTCTAGACATGACAAGAGGCGGGGAAGAGGAGAAAGGAGACGTGGAAAAAAAGAGAGGCCGGGGCGAAGCTCCGACTAGCGGCTTGCTGCGACGCCATTATACCAGGGGGACCATCTACGTGTCGGCGGCGACGGGGGAGTGCGGTCGCGACGGCCCGGGGGAAGGCAGTGGCAACAGCTCCCCGTCCAACAAAAACCACGTCGACAGCGGGGTTAGCGCCACTAGTACCAGCAGCTCCAGTAGCCGATTCAGCATCGGTCTGAGACCGCGGTTCTCTAACTACAACACCCTGTCCTCTGCATACCGACCCAACCACTCGAATCACAGCGGGCCAAACCATGCCTACAGCCAGGCAAGCCTCAAGCAGAAGCACACGGTGCCAGAGGACGAGCTTCTCCAGCAATTTAAGAGGGAGGAGGTCGGCTCCTCCACCGTTGGTTGGGGATTTAGCGCCCACTACCTGTCCATGTTCCTCCTCACGACAGCGTGCCTCTTCTTCCTTCTCCTCGGTCTCATGTACATCCGGATGAGGGGGTCTGGAGTCTCCGTGGATGTTGTCAGTAAGTATAAAATAAAAGTACATGAGTATATATTTAATTTAAGCGTGATCTACACTTACATAAATGTACTAGGCTTATATTTCTGTGGCATTGTGCAACATCTATTGTAGCATTTAGTCATTTTATTATTTTTTCTCCATATGACGATGTTTTTAGAAATTTAGACATTTAAGAGTTTATTAAACCCAGTTGGCTGGTAGAAATTTGAGTTAAAAACGGATTAGTTACCGTCACTGGGCTTGTCTAGTTGATGCAAATGAGGGCCAGGCTTCATTCTTGGCCAATGTGCAATTGCTTCTCTTGAAAAGGGATAGGCTTAGGTTTTCATTCCTGTAAAGCATATACCATACTGTACATAATGCCTCCTGTTTATCACTGATTTCAGTTCACACAATTTAGTAATTTAGCAGAAGCTCTTATCCAAAGTGACAGTAGCAATTTGGGTTAAGTGCCTTGCACAAGGGCCTCCCCAGTCTACGTTCAGGTAGCGGGGGTTTCAGGTAGGGGGAACAGGTGAGGCACAAGGGCCTCCCCAGTCTACGTTCAAGTAGGGGGAACGGGTGAGGCACAAGGGCCTCCCCAGTCTACGTTCAGGTAGGGGGAACGGGTGAGGCACAAGGGCCTCCCCAGTCTACGTTCAGGTAGGGGGAACGGGTGAGGCACAAGGGCCTCCCCAGTCTACGTTCAGGTAGGGGGCACGGGTGAGGCACAAGGGCCACCCCAGTCTACGTTCAGGTAGGGGGAACGGGTGAGGCACAAGGGCCTCCCCAGTCTATGTTCAAGTAGGGGGAACGGGTGAGGCACAAGGGCCTCCCCAGTCTACGCTCAGGTAGGGGGAACGGGTGAGGCACAAGGGCCTTCTGCTTGAGAAGTGGGGAATAGTGTGAATTGACCGACATGTAGGTCACAAGCGTTAAAACCCGCCTGATTATTTGGTTCTCTGGGGACACGAGGTGCTGGAGGTGTTTATCTCTGTGCACTATCTAGGGCATAGGGTACCCTTTTGGCGGTTAGGACAGAAGCACAGTTCTAGACTACACACACCGCGCAGATACTTACCCACATTGTTCTGTGCACGCAACACTGTGATTGCGGGGATCTGTTTGGAGGGTGTAAGTCGGGCAGATGCCTGTGTTACATACTCCCTTGCGTGTCTTATCCTGCAGGCAGAAGAGTAGAAGCTCTTGGCTGTAGCGGACCGACTCACAATCTGCTCCTTAACTTGTATGTGGATGGATGGACGGGCTAATATTGTTGCATAATTCATATTGCCTAGTTGTGTCCTGATTGACACCCTGCAGTCCTGTTAGTGCACATTTTGGGACACTACAGTGCATGGATTTTTCTCAGAAATGTCTTAAACTGGTGGCATGGCCAAATATTTAATGTTTTTTATTTTGGTGCACCTGTTCTAGCTTTAGTAGCTCTAGAATTGTCTTTGTGCGTCATCTGTTTTCTTACTCTGCCTTCAATTTTTTTTTTTTTAAACACTTAGTTTGTCAAATATTCGAGCACCGTTTGTAGATAAAATGCTAATATTCAGAACACCTCCACAGATTGATGTCTTTAACATTATTTGGAATGACTAATACCGTTAGGATTATTGGACGTAATTTGTTGTCAGTGCTCACCTGTGGTGAAGGTCTATGTTTTTGGTCAAGGTGCAATCTTGTTTTCTGAACATATGTTACTCGTAAAGGGGGCTTGTCTGTAGCAACTCAACTCTCATATCATGTTCGCCTGGAAAATAACGTTTTGTCCAGCAACAATTTACCTCCTCTGTGGTTTCTCCTGCATAGTTCTGATTATACTGTAGGATTGTGACGTCTTCTCTGGCCCTTGCAGTTTGAATTAAGATCACCAAATATGTGAGCAAACAATCTAAATATACAATGAAAAAATCTTGGAATGGATCATTCAAGGACTTATACTTATACCTGCAGTTGTTGCAAACCGCTTATAATGGCAGAGGGTGGGACCAAATGTAAGTTTGGTATGGAAAGGAAGGATGGTAATGCTGAAAATGCATGGTGTTGTTTGGTGTTGTTTATGTGATGGTGTTGTGCTGTATTTCTTACAAATGCCATGTGGATCTGGTCATGATGCATGGTATCATGGCCTCTGGCAAGTTCCAGTGTTTAGAGCATTATCTGCTCAGCTCAAACTGGGTTGTCATTTGATCTTCCAGCAGGACAATGAATTAGAACATCCACATAAAAATATCTCACCGGCTACGGAATCGTCTCCCCTGACCTGAGCCCCACGCAAAAATGTGTGGGGTGAGCTGGAGAGTAGAGATTACAAGAGAGGGCCAATGACTCTGAAGGCTCTGGAGAGATTCTGAGCGGATGAATGGTCTTAGATCCTGTGCTATGCTTTCTCCAACACGATGAACTGTGCTGTGATCCTGGCATGGGGGACTGTCCATATTGCTAAATCCAAGACTATTCTTTCGTAAGAATTTAATTGTCTCTTCGAATAATGTCCCCTCAGTATCATTCTGATGAATGACAATGCCTTTCTCCTTTTGTTCTGTGGTTATTTCTTTGTGAATCGTTGTTGAAAGGCATTGTACTGTAAATGGTATATTTTAGTCTTGTTTTTTTTTTCCAGTTTGTTGTGTTAGTTACTTTTATCCATTCCACTTGGAACCATATTGAAAAGGGATTGCAATTGCAGCTTTAAACTCTGAATGAGATTAAAGTTGAAGTTCAAATAGTGATGGTTAGTGAAGTAAAGGGTGGTCAATGTGTTGACCAGAAACACAGCTTGATAATGAACTGTGTTGGTTGGTTTTTAGCTGTAATGTATTATTTTGGGTTGTGTTGCTTTTTTTGGCCAATTCTCTTTCAGGAAATGTACTTTAGTATTAGTGAGACTCACAACCTGTCCATTTCCTGTCACCTGGTTGGATTGTAATTCCTGTTTTCTATATTCCCAGATAAGAACCATCCGTTTGGCATCGATTTTGAAAATTCCTATGTAAGTATATTTTCCGATGATAATGGTTTTAGTAGCAGTATAGTGTTGTTTTAATAGATAGGCCTGTGAGATATTGATTAAATCCTGATAGAAAGAGAAGGCACTTCTGCATCCTGACTGTCAGACACACACACACACACAAACCGCAGCATTAAGCTAAAGAGTATAAAGTGTTCCTGTACCAACTCCCTGGTGTCCACTCTGGTGGTCAGCACGTCCCGCTCGATCAACGGTGGACGTGGTGACCAATCTATGGTTCTGCCCCGGAGCCATGCAATTTACCCTCCCCGGCCCCAGACGTTTTGGTTCCTCCCACCCCCCACACAGCAGCGTGCTGCTCCAAC
Organism: Novumbra hubbsi; assembly: GCA_016801125.1. Taxonomy (NCBI): domain Eukaryota; kingdom Metazoa; phylum Chordata; class Actinopteri; order Esociformes; family Umbridae; genus Novumbra; species Novumbra hubbsi. Next base: position 16,009 of record JACXGK010005851.1, read on the forward strand.
CCCGGGGAATATAAGTGGATGTTGTCTTTGTTTCAGAACAAGACAGAGAAAGACACCATTCTGAAACTGCTGCTCCACCTCCACGACCACCTGGCTGACGTCGCTGGTATGTTGACAAACCAGCCGCCATTTGTATTCTGTCAGAATGTTGGGCTGTTTTCTTCCTGGAAGGGATAATGCAAACTGCCTCATGATGGGTTTCATTCTTAAATCAGCCTCTCTCTCTCTCTCTAATAATAATACTCTCTGGTTTGCCTGTAATGTCAGTCAATGGATCACATTTATGTCTGAAAGCCTGTCTCACGTCAGCGGCATCACAAAGGGTGTTCATTGGCTGGTAACGAGTCAACTCGGGTCCCGTGTGGTTTTGTGCTCGGCCGGGGGTCTCGCGTGGACGCTGGGAAGAGTATTGTTACAGAATAGTAAACGCTGTCTCCCCACAGGACAACATGACTGCGCAGACCCAGAACACAAGCTGAACCGGAGCCTGTCTTTCCAGGAAGCCTCGGACTTCCTGCTGCAGCAGAATGAGGTCTACCACCACTGGCTGCAGACTTCTCTGGAGTGGGTCATACGGGTCCGGCCGGAAGACGTTGGAATACGGTGAGATATTGGTTCAGTTACACATTAGAATTGTCTTTTTGGGGACAACCAGGAAACATGCCTTTTCTCATCCTAAAGCTAATTCTTCTATGTTCTCGTTTTGTCATAGGCACACAATGGTCTTTGACCTACTGAATCATGAATTCTCTATCTAATGCCACTTTATTCTATATCTACTACTTATTCTATACCTACTCCTTATTCTGTACCTACTCCTTATTCTGTACCCACTCCTTATTCTATACCCACTCCTTATTCTATACCTACTCCTTATTCTGTACCCACTCCTTATTCTGTACCCACTCCCTTTTCTTTCCCTCTTCTAGTCTGGTTGGCGCAAAACCAGAGGAGGAGGTTGAGGAGGTGAACGAGGTGACTCGCCTGGAGTCCACACACCCCAAGATGTCGTTCTGGTGCCGCTTCAGACGGGCCTTCTTCACTGTCATCCACAGAGTGGTTCTGATCCTGGCAGGTAACAGCCATTGATTACCTTCTGGAGGGCTGTCTCTCCCAGAGGGCAGTGGTCATTGACTGTCCCGCCTCTCTCCCGTGTCTCTGCGTAGTGATTGGTCTCGTGTGGGCAGTGGTCATTGACTGTCCCGCCTCTCTCCCGTGTCTCTGCGTAGTGATTGGTCTCGTGTGGGCAGTGGTCATTGACTGTCCCGCCTCTCTCCCGTGTCTCTGCGTAGTGATTGGTCTCGTGTGGGCAGTGGTCATTGACTGTCCCGCCTCTCTCCCGTGTCTCTGCGTAGTGATTGGTCTAGTGTGGGCAGTGATCTACTACATGAAGTACCGCTGGAGGCGGGAGGAGGAGGAGACTCATCAGATGTACGACATGGTGGAGAAGATCATCAACGTCCTGCGGAGCCACACGGAGGCGTGTCAGGAGAACCAGGACCTCCAGCCCTACCTTCCCATCCCCCACGTCAGAGACTCCCTGGTCCCGCCTCAGGACCGGTCAGTACCAGAGCCGGGCGGCGTGCTCGCCCTCCAGACCAGGAGCAATAAACAGCCAACCATCACAATGAACTGAACCAAGTGTTTCTGTGATGAATGTCCACCGGTGTTATTTATTTCCTCGTCCTTAAGGCTAATACCACATTAAAACTAATGCACCCTCATCCTTAAGGCTAATACTACATTAAAACTAATGCACCCTCGTCCTTAAGGCTAATACTACATTAAAACTAATGCTTCCTCATCCTTAAGGCTAATACTACATTAAAACTAATGCTTCCTCGTCCTTAAGGCTAATACTACATTAAAACTAATGCTTCCTCATCCTTAAGGCTAATACTACATTAAAACTAATACTTCCTCATCCTTAAGGCTAATACTACATTAAAACTAATGCTTCCTCATCCTTAAGGCTAATACTACATTAAAACTAATGCTTCCTCATCCTTAAGGCTAATACTACATTAAAACTAATGCTTCCTCATCCTTAAGGCTAATACTACATTAAAACTAATGCTTCCTCATCCTTAAGGCTATTACTACATTAAAATAATACTTCCTCATCCTTAATACTAATACTACATCTCTGATGCTGTTGTTGGTCAATCGGCGGTATTACAACATTTCTCCGTCGGTTATTAATGTTCTTCCAAAGCTGCTTCGTTGTGTTTCGAGTAGATTTTATCCCGTTGGGCGACGTGGGCTTCTGGAAACTCGTCCGGGTGGCCCATGTGTTTTACTGTCATCCCGAGAGACAAGCGATGTCTGAATGATGTCAGGTTTCATTTCTACTCTTCAGGAAGAAGCTGAAGAAGGTTTGGGACAAAGCTGTGACCTTCCTCTCAGCCAATGAGAGCCGGATCAGGACTGAGTTGCAGCGGATTGGTGGGTCTGACTTCCTGGTGTGGAGGTGGATCCAGCCCTCGTTGAGCTGCGATAAGATCTCTCTCCTCCCCTCCAAAGTCTGGCAGGGCAAAGGTACCAAACCCATTGCTAACTTCTAACATCTATAAATTATTAAAGTAAAATAGAAAATATGTCAGTATTTCCGAACCTTCTAATTCCTTCAAGGGGATGTCTTTTGTACCCCCCTGAGCCGCTGTCTGACATGTCATTTCCTGTCCTTCCCCATCTCCCAGCATTCCCTCTGGACAGGGGGAACTCCCCTCCTAACAGCTTAACGCCATGTCTCAAGATCCGGAACATGTTTGATCCAGTCATGTGAGTAACCTTGGAACTCTTTTGATAGGGAGCCTTACGTCTTAAAGTGGCACAACGAACAACACCGACGGACCAGCAAATGAAATGAAACGAATAACAAATAAATACTACCGAACACATATTCAGGACACAGCCATGAGGATGCGTCCCATTCCTCAGCTAAGATCTGTCTACCGTATGACGGTACTGCGCCGGTATTAGTAAAGTACAGCCTCGGTAGTTCTGTGAACATGCCCAGTGAACTAACCACAGGCCACACCCTCGGTTCTCTGAGCTTCCAGAGGTCTGACTGATCTGACCTCCGCGTCCCCTCGTGTGTTGTCCCCTACAGGGAGGTCGGAGAGAACTGGCACCTGGTGATCCAAGAAGCCATCCTGGAGAAGTGTTCTGACAACGATGGCATCGTCCACATCGCTGTGGACAAGAACTCCAGAGAGGTGAGCGTTTATAGACACCGCTGTCTTCCTCTTAAATGGCCTCTGTGCAGATAGTTTGTTTGTAGCCTTTTTGTTTCATTTAAAAAAGAGAATATTTCTGTTTATCCCTTTTTTAATCCCTTCTCTGTCCTCTGGTTTCTCCCTCTCCTGTCTCCCTCCTTCCTTCCTCCTGTCTCTCTCTCCCACCTGTCTCCCCAGGGCTGTGTCTATGTTAAGTGTCTATCAGCAGAACACTCAGGGAAAGCCTTCAAATCGCTTCACGGCTCCTGGTTCGATGGTAAGACACACAAAGACTTTTAGTCCACAACACTCTGGCCTTGTTTGCCCTTCGCTCCCCTCTGACCCCTACGATCGCTCCCCTCTGACCCCTCCGATCGCTCCCCTCTGACCCCTCCGATTGCTGCCCTCTGACCCCTCCGATCGCTGCCCTCTGACCCCTCCGATCGCTCCCCTCTGACCCCTTCCCTATTATAGCGCGGCTCTGACCGCTGTAGGGGGTGTTGTTGTAGGTTGGGCACCCACAGGAATGTGGGTTGTCGGCCGGAGAATGCGCGCCCCTCTTAGTGTGTGGAAGAAAAGCAGAATGTGATCTGTTCTTCTAACCTGCCACAAAGCTGTTACTGTTTGGTTTGACCTTTAAATGATGACATCACCAGGACATTAGATGAAGGTTTGTTTCTATTAAGTGGTGAAGATGTAAAGGATTTCTTGACTCACCCTCTTGTCCTCCTCCCCCGTCTCCCTCTCTCTCCCCCAGGTAAGCTAGTGACGGTGAAGTACCTGCGTTTGGACCGATACCACCAGCGGTTCCCCGAGGCCCAGAGCTGTAACACGTCTCTGAAGCCTTCCGGCAGATGTATGAACACCACGTCCAGAGCTGTAACACGTCCCTGAAGCCCTCCAGTAGTCGAGTGAACGGCCTGCTAAGCCCCCCCCCCCCCAACGCGGGTTAACAACCCGACCTCCCCAATGCCCGAACCCCCAGACTCAACCGCTTCCATCGGGGCGGTCACTCTGCCATGACACCCCAACACAAAACCAACACAAGCCCTCTTCAGAGTTCTCAGCCAGCCTCTCCGGGGGTCAGGGCTGTTGGCTGTGTCCACTACAGCGTGTGTCTACTACAACGTCTGCGTCGTCAATGGAACGTCTACAACGACAAGACTTTCTGGGGAAATGCGGTTTACACTTTAAAACCCCCCATTCTGGTCTCAACGACCGGCCTGATTGGAAGGGGGTTGTGACTTGCTGTTTCACCTGAGCTGTTGTTTTGTAAAAAAAGGAGTATGACAACTGTTGGAAGACCACTTGAACAACCAATGGACTAGGAGAATAAGGACGCGGGGGCAGGGCGTGGTCTGTACTTTGCATGAGAGATCTGGGGCTGTGTGATTCGCTGGTGCGGTGGACACTAATTCTTTATTTTTTTCATTTTTTTTGTATTACAAACGTTATGGAGTTGGCAAAGGAGCAACACGCTTCCTCCTAATGGCATATTTAAAAGAGTTCTATGTGAGCGGGACCTCCCGATCCCCCTCGTCTGACCCGACCACCCTGACCTGTTTTGGTGAACCGGCCCGGAGTGGAGTTGGGCTATACGTTGAAATAGCTGCATGTGCTGGTTAAAGTATACCTCTATTTAAGCTTTTGAATTTATACCATATAATGTGGATTTTATAACGCAATGCCTTTATTATGTTTTTAGCGGAGGGAGGGAGGAAAGGCTCCGGGGGTGACTGGGGGGGCTGTCCGATGCGTCTGAATCCTCCGTGACCCCGGCCGGTGTTGCCGTGACCCCGGCCGGTGTTGCCGTGACCCCGGCCGGCGTTGCCGTGACCCCGGCCGGTGTTGGAGAGTGATGTGAGGCCCGAGAGGGGAGGAAGAAAGAGTGCAATGACATGGGCGGTCAAACAATCGACCATTTTGTTATTCTGGATTCTTCTTTGATTACGGTGGCCATTTACTTTGCATCATTCCTCCCTCTGCCGCAAACAAATTCACCTAATCTCTTCTCTGGTCGGAGTGTACTCCAGTGTATTCCAGTGTTATATCGTTTTGTGTTACTGTTTTAATTAATGACCGCTGTTTTTGATACTCTGGTTCACCATCTTCATATTGTTCCTGCGGGTGGAGGTCTGTCTGTTATCCTCAGCAAATTTAGGTGGAGGTCTGGACCCTGGTGATGGTGCAATGTTGTACCCGGCTTGTACAGCGGGTTAGACGGGGATAGGGTGACGATGAACTTGGAACAACCAGTGGGTACATGGTCTCATTTTGGAGCCGTTGTCTGTGGGCAAGAACTCCTCGCCACTACACAGGCCACACCCACACAGCCAGGCTGGTTTGGAATTTGGCAAATCGCTCCTCTGATTGGAGGATTCGCAGGGTGCTTGTTCTATATGACCCACAGTTCCATGTGAGCCGACGCTAGACGAGGTCCGCCGGTTTGTCTTATGTCATGTTGTTTTCTTATGTTGCAATTAACCGAGGATGTGTCCCCCAAGGGCTCCCTGTCCCCCAAGGGCTCCCTGTCCCCCAAGGGCTCCCTGTCCCCCAAGGGCTCCCTGTCCCCCAAGGGCTCCCTGTCCCCCAAGGGCTCCCTGTCCCCCAAGGGCTCCCTGTCCCCCAAGGGCTCCCTGTCCCCCAAGGGCTCGAAATTACTTCCTGTTCCCCTAGGGCTCCCTGTCCCCCACGGGCTCCCAAGGACTTCCTGTCCCCCAATGACTCCCTGTTCCCCACGGGCTCCCAAGGACTCCCTGTCCCCCAAGGACTCCCTGTTCCCCACAGGTTCCCAAGGACTCCCTGTTCGTCACGGGCTCCCAAGGAGTCCCTGTCCCTCAGGGACTCCCTGTTCCCCACAGGCTCCCAAGGACTCCCTGTCCCTCAATGACTCCCTGTCCCCACTGCTCCCAAGGACTCCCTGTCCCTCAAGGAGTCCCCGTTCCCCAACCTCAATGGAACACGTATGAACAGGCTCCTTGTGGACCTGGTGCAAAGTGCTGTGTCGTTCCAGGGGACAGGTTGCCTGTTGCCAGACCATCGGGAAACATTTCCTGCCATGTTGAAAATCATTCAGCGTCTTTGTTATAGCGATTCTTTGATTGTTTCCAGCCATGGGTGTTCATACAAATTGACCTAATGTGATGATGTTTTGGAAGCCCAAATATTCCAACCCCCCAAATGAATGTAGAGTAGACTTATGAATGGTTGCCTGTGAGTCGCTGAGTTCTGGTAGGTCCTCCAGACCTGTGCTCAAACAGAAGCTTATGGATCCAAGGACATGCCACTGTTTATTTTTTTAGGGGGAATGCAGTGTGAAATTTAAAGTGGGTTGCAGTAGTATTTTCGCAGAGGGCAAGGAAGCTGTAGAAAACGATGCACATTTTAGATGTTGTACAGTCCTAACCCTAACCTGGTTGTGCCTTAACATTCCTTTAGAAAAGAAAATACAACATGAGAGAGAGTGGTATTGCATTGCTAGAGAATGTACCGAGTTTATTAAAGTGTTCATTTAAAGGTAGAATAATCGTTTAAAGGGAAAATAAGGTCATGAAAAAGAAAGCTTGTGTATAATGTTTTTGTTGGAAAGTCCGGACAGCTTTTAGAAACGGGTGTTTGTTTTCCGTCGATCTCCAACCAAAGCCTGTCTTCCTCCCTGTCCGGGCCGCCTCCAAAATAGTACCCTATTTCCTAGTGGTCACTGGTAGTTTCTCTTTATAGGTTAGAGTGAATAAATAGGGGTGTAATTTGGGATACACCCCCTATGTTTTTGTCAAATTGTTGTGGGGATGATTCTAACATTGTTCAAATGTTTACACGATTAAAAATAGTGTCCTTCATTTCTTCCCCCTGTGGAAGGACCTTACATTCACTTTAAACGATCATATTCCACCGCACAGAGCTGAATATGTATTTAAAAAATAAAGAAAAAACATTGACAATTAAAATGGAAGACCGTTTTCTTTTAGCAGACTAAATTTTTCTGCGTGCTGCATAATGGGTAGTGGGTTATTTATTTCTGTATTTGAAATATTGTCATCGGGGATATCTGGTTTCCCGAAGAAAAAAACATTACCATGAGAGTATGTGTTGTTTTTATGCAGGGGTTTAGAAATGAACTTGATGTGGGCTGAACATCACAGTTTCCTTTGATCTCCAGTATACTCTTTAAATGTTCCGGTTGAGATGTCTTGACAACTGTTTCTCTACTTCATCAACCTGTTTGTAATTTTTTAGGTCACATTCACCCCTTAACTGGTTCTATTTCCCTCCTAGGGTGTGTTTTAATTAGCAACAGAACTATATATTCATCTTCTTTACCAATAATATTTACTATTATGACCACTTTCCCGAGCCCAGTGGAGGCAGTTGTGAATTCAGCATGTGATCTTATAAAATGCCTTGTTCCAGGAGTTGAATGTTGTTGACAGTGGTGCTGTCTTAAGTGTTTTTTCCGCCCTTCTTTCACCCAGACACCTTCCACCTTAGAAGTTCTGCTGATAAACCCAGAACATCTCCAGGGGTGTCAACAGTGATTTCTGGCGTCCCAGAGCCACCCTGGTCTTTACCAGTCTCTCCCCTCTGTTACCTGTAGTCCAGCTTCGGTCCTTCCGACGGTGAAGTGAAAAACAATCAAGTGTTAAGAGTTGAAGCGGCGATTATACTTTTTTTGGTTCAAGCATTAGTGGTATGTGTTAGGGTTAGTCGTGGTTCAGGGGACCAGTTCAGGTTACTATGGTTAGCGGTTAGAATACGTTTTCAGGGGAAACGTGGACATGCTTGTATACGTGTTGCCTGTCCAACAGCTGTTCACTGTGCTCACGAATGGACATATATGGACAAACAAGGTGAGGCTACGCGGGCACACAGGCGCAAAAATTAAAAAAAATGCAGAGGGTATTTATTCTACACACAGCTAGAAGAACTGGTGTCCAGAAATAAGACAGACGGGTATAACGGTGACTTAACAGACCTATTAGAATCTCGGTTAACCAGGGCAGAATATGTTCACGACCTTGTTTTACTCAACTCTTCGTCCACATGTTTTTAATGGTCGACGTGATGGACAGCCTGCAAGCCTTGTAACGTTAAGGCGCCACTGAAATTAGCTTTACTTGCCTTGATCGCACAAGTGCGCCTGACACGATGTTGCCACTTGCTCATATTTGGAAATCTGTTGCGGTTGGAATGTAATATCTGCAGGTCAGGTGATATTTCTCATATAGCCACGAGAAAGTACGTATTGTAAAAATTTTCGAAAACACAAGTGTATATATTTTGTCTTTATGGTAAGGTTTTGGGCCGGTTCCGCTGACAGATTAGTCCTGGGTAAAAAAACACACAATTTACGTAGTTTTCTATTGGTTGTTTTGTCCCATATTAGGCTTAATCTGTTTCCGTGAAAACGGCAAAATTCTAGGAGTATGAGAGGGGTTGGGGTGTTTCTAAAATTCTGTTGTAACTACATTATAGAACTTCCGGTTTCGCAGTTTGCGGGATGACGAACAACCAAGCTGGTACACGGTCGAAATAAGGCAGTTTTCTGCTCTCTCTTCCCACTGTGATGACATATGAGCCGATTATCTGTCAGTGAGTTGACGATCTCTGTTGCCCTCTCCTTGATACTTTTCACAGGTATGTAAACAACGTTTTTGATCTGATTTAAAAAAATGTACTAATCTGCCATGTAATTGTCATGTTGTTCCCAGAGCTTTCTATTGCGGGAAATTGGCGTTTAGTTGACCCACTACTACCCACGGTAAAAAATATCGTCCTCTATCTGTAAAAGCGAACAGTTGATTTGTATTCGAGACACTATGGCTTTGTCTGAATAGGCTTTGTTTACTTACTTACTTACTATATTGCCTTTCGTGGGTCGATATTTACTCTTGACGTGGCAAGTGCAACAGTTTTTGGTGGACACCTACCCAAACAAAACCCTTCTAACCAGTGTCGGTGTAATACGATATATCAGTAACATAGCTGGTTATTGTGTTACAGTAGGTAAACCAACCGTTAGAAGGGCTGACCTTTTGTCTTTACTGTACCTCAATATGGCGCACTTGTTACTGCATGACGTACCAATTCTTAACATCGCCATCTACAAATAGATAGCCTTATTTTTTATTTAAAATACTTTTGTAAAATATGTGTGAAAGGTTCGGCTTCAGTCCAAATTCCTTCTCAGTACACAAATTGACATCAAAGTAAATTGGAAACTCGCCCAGCAGTATTCCAGCATAGAATAAAACAGAATATAATACATCATCTATTTCTATTTTTGGTTGTAGAGAGACTGGTTCAGCAGACGTGGTTACCAGAATACCAAGGATCCATACAGGGTGGGCGTGACTTGTTCAGAATCACCTCTTAGGTTGTCTCCCTATTTCACCAGTTAAGGGTCTCTTCAAAGAAATGGTCCCATGGAAGTAGTATTAACCAGTCATTTTTAATAATCACACACTTATCAACACATCTTTATTTTTTGTTGGAAGAGGATTAAGATTGCGGTAAATACTTTTCCTTATGGTCTCCAGGTAAAAAAGAGTTTAACAACCCCTGCCAGAGTACTACATGTACCGTGGGGAGCTTCTTCGGGCAGTACTCTGATTCTGACCTGGATAATACACATTAAACCGGAAGTATGTAGGATCTAACACCACCTACACCACCCCCAGTGATCAACTAGTCTTGAGATGTGCTTCATTATTCCCAACAAACACATTTGCATTCTGCTGACCCTTCTTTAATACAAACAACATCCGGCAACGTTTTGGTAACTGATCAGGGGCTCTGATCTGGACTACCGGATGCTGTTGGTTTGGAGGTGAGATCAGTCGGGATCTGGCAGGACATTTTCCTACAATAAGAAGACTTGGATCATTAGCTTGGAGCCCTGTGTTTCATAAGCCTGCTGGATCGGACAACCCTCACTAGCGGTCAGCCCACTGTTCATTGTGTCGGGAACAAAAGCTATGAATTAGCACAAGAATGGCTGGCTGTTGCGTTCAGACCCCTCACACTCACCGTGAGTCACTAGTAGGAGCGTTCATGGTGGGTGTTTTGCTATTGAACCAAAACACCCATGGCCTCCTCATCTTCAGCCATGTTCAATAGCAGCCGGCAAACTTGACAGACGTCAATTGCAAAATCAGACGGAAATCTACCAAATGGAAAAAAGAAAGAAAATGATTTGTTCGTCATAATCTGTTGTTATGGCCCGATGGGATAGGCCGGCAAGATTCTATTTTGGGTTTAATGGCTTGGCAGGCTGGTTCTGGTGAAGGGGTTCTGGTGTTTATGCTGCTGTCGGGCTGGCAGAGCTGCTGTGCCGGAGGCTTGCCAAACTATTTGCTGACCCGGAGGTTCTGTGGGTCCTTTGACCCTGTTCTCTGTTCCCTGTTCTCTGCAGTTTGGTATTAGTGAGGATTGGACTGCAGAGGCTGCGTGAGTCAGATTTCAAATCACAAACTTCCACCTGGCTGTGTGACTTCCACCTGGCTGTGTCCGAAAGGTCGCGTATTGGTTTACCCAAAGTATTGGTGCATCCATCGCGTTGGTGCATCCATCGCATTGGTGCATCCATCGCGTTGGTGCATCCATCGCGTTGGTGCATCCAATGTGTTGGCGTCAGACGTCATTACTTTCTACAGATGATATTGTTCTTGGAGTGAATATTCTATTGCCTTTTTTTTTGCCCTCTGTTTATTTGTCACACTGCATGTTAATCTCTCTTGATACAATGTATTTATGTTTTGGGCAGGTTTTTTCCCCCTTAATATTATCTGACTTCTATCAACACCGTTGTGTTGGGACCGGGTCTTGTGATGATCTGAAGCCCCTCTAATCCGAGGGGAGGGCTCGGTCTGCTTTACTTTTCCCTGCATTATTTATCTCGGAGTGCGAGAGGAGAGAGTGCTTACCTTGAGTCCAGCGTCGCTCAATTCAGTTCAGTGCTCTCAGCTCTATAAAAGGCCATGCCAGTTCTATATCTGGCCACGAGGAGACAGATATTTCTTTATTTGGTTTGGAGTTATGCCGCAAGGAGCCAGCTAGCGAGGGTCAATGTGTTTCTCGGGTTCACCATCCATGCGCAGTTTGAGACGACTAACCGAGTTTTTGGGCAGAATTCTCCCTGTTTTGAATTATTCCGTAGATGTTTTAAACAGTGAATACATGAGCAAATATATCATGAGAGGAACATAATATTTTTCAGCTTCTGTTTTATGCTGATGGTGCAACTCTCTTAACGGAACACAAGCCCTAAAAGGTTTTACCTTGTAAACACATTGGTTTATAAGACAAATTAAGGGTGACATTCCATTCTGACCTTTTAAAACAGAGCTGTGCTCCCCCCTTCCCAACCAACCTGCTGCACACCTAAACCTCACTCTGACAATGAGTTTTTAATGCTGTGACTGGATGCACCCTTGAACATGCCTGAGTTTGTGTTTGAGTTACAGCAACAACTCTTTGCATTCCAACTAACTCCCACCTACTAACTCGCAAACTAGGAAGTCATACCTTTATCTTGGGTCGACCCAGCTTTTAAAAAGCTTACAGTTTTTTTTTTACTTATATCAAAACTACAACCCCTTTTCCAAAAAAGGTGTGACGTTCCGTAAAATGCAAAGCAAAAACAGAATGCAATGATGTGCAAATTATTTTAAACTTACATTCAATAGAAAATAAAAAGACAACATATTGAACGTTAATATATATGATGTTTTTTAAATTAGTTTCTACACTATCTCAGGCTGTTTGCTGTTACGATGGCTGTACATTTCAATTGAGTTAGTCAGGGTTCGATTTTGTGCCTTTTACATTTTAGTATATTTATATATAATATATATTTGCTGTTAGAAAATGTAATTTTCACTTCATGTCACAGTATTGCATATTGCAGCTCCATCTCTTGCACAAGCATATTGGCACGTTCAGTCGGACTTAGAGAACATTGGTTTTAAATACAAACAAAACCAATGTATATGTGTGTTTTTAACCCAGACTTGAAAATGGATAGGTTTGGGGCATGTCTAAGATCTTCTGGATGAAGACAAAAAACCCGACAAAACTCAGGCCCCTTTTAATGTTAAAATAGCTAATTAACAAGTACATTTCGCCATATAAAACGTTGAGGCTGCTTGGTTTGTAATAATCATTCCCTCTGTCTTTCTCTTTCTCTGTCCTCTTCCTCTGTCCCCCTCTCTCAACAGGAAAAGCCTTTTTTCCTCACAACCCTAGTTTCCCCACTAGATGTCCCTCCGCTCAAGCCCACTGGCCTAACCGACACTAGTCTCCGTACCGCCCCCCCCACCCCACCCCACCCGACACACAGACATTATCCAGTGGAGCTGTGGTGGCTCATCTGTCTCACCCCTCGTAGCCCGTCTCACCCCCCGTGACCTGTCTCACCCCTGCTTGCCATGGCCGTCCTGCTGGGGCGCTGTGCCCACGTGGCTCTGCGTGTGGCACTGTGGCGCATCCCCCATAAGGCCCTGCTACCCGCCACACTCCTAGGTAGAGTAAGAACACCAGGTCAGAGGTGCGACACAAGCTAGTAGTAGGGTTGTGTGTAGGTGGAGAGTGTGTGTGTCCCTCCCCCCACCGGTGCTACAGCCATTGCAACGGGGAAAGGTCTTACGGTCTGTTTAGGTGTGGCTCAACTTGGGCGACGATTCAGATTTGACGTCTTATGCTGTATTAAACCCATTGAGGTGGTGATTGATGTCCTCTTATGACGTGTGTCCCGCCCTCTGCCCTTCGGAGGACTGCAGGTGTACATCACTTCCTGGATCTGTGTCTTCAACCTGGTCTCCTGTCTGTCTACCTCTCTGTCTGTCTCTCTGTCTGTCTGTCTGCCTGCATGTCTGTCATGGTCTTACCATGTGTCTTTGCTGCATGACATGACTGGTGTCAATCCAACAGGTCTGTTGGTCCCCCCCCCTGCTGCGGTGTGTGTGTGTGTGTAATGTGATTGACCTTTGACCTAAATGATGTTGTTTTCTCCTCCCTCCCCCTCCTCCCCCCATCTCTCAGCCTGATAAGTATAGCCCCCGAACCGTCCGTTTCAGCCTGGCTGTGCTAGTGCCGACAGGGTCTCTTCCTCCAGGCGGCAGGTGGCAGAAGCAGCCAATCAGAAGCATCTATGTCGGGGTTCAACCTGCTCCATTTGATCACCAGTGCCAAGCCTGTGGCCCTGAAGCCCTGTGGGCTACCTTCAGGTGGAGCTGTGTGCTGTGCCTGTCCCCCTCATGTCCTGGCTCTGCGCTCCTCTCTGGCCCCTAACACGCATTTTATGGAGCGGCTAACGCGTCTGTGTTTGGTTCTGCTTTTGTCTCCTGTGGAAAACCACAAACCCCCAGAACAAAAGTGGCTATTTTGTTTCGTAGCTGGCCGAATTTCAAATCCCGTCAACGGTGTTACGATGGTGCCCAGAGGCCTTCCATGCGGTGCTAGTTGCACAGTCATGCTCTAGTGCCTGCTTGTGGTAGGTGGGGCGTTGCAAGCTCAGTTGTGGTTGTCGGCTGGCAAACGCGTTCTCCTCCAGGTGCGCGTGTGCTGGCAAATACTTCCTGGTTGAGCAAGCAGCATGTGGAACAGCGTGTCTAGATCTTGATTCGAGGGGCCACGAGCATCTCCGTCTTTGACTCCAGCTTAGCAGGTTGTCGCTGTGACAAAATTGGGAACAAAAGAACAATTTTAGACGACAATTATTTAGTCATAAACTCTTGACGCAATGGTGGGTGTTTACCCAAAGCACGGTGTAGTGTGTTTTTGGGGGTGTGGTGTGTTTCTCTGCAGGTTACAATCCTTCCTTTCTCTACTTTTCTGCTACAGATCTTGACTGCTCAGCCTTTTTCAGTTGGAATAACCAATAACACACAGCAGCACTGGCATTTCCCCAGCGGTGCTGTCTTTGCTTTTACCTGGCATGTCACCAGCTCTGAGCTTAATGCTAATTATGTTTTCCTAACATCTGCCTCTTTTACCCTGAGAGTATAAACAGATAAGGGTATTAACAGATCCACATATAACAGATGTAAGTGTTATCAGAGAGTATTTTTAGACGGTTCAGAAGTTAATCATGGTTACTTCGGAGGAATTGAGGTGTGATGTGATGTTGTGGAAGGGTGTAATTATTCCACCATATGTGTCTTTGGTACCTTATTTTGGCCACTTCTATGTGAAACCCAATGTCATTGATGGAACACCACATTGAATCTCATCACAGAGAGTGATCTGGGGTGGGGGAAAACTGCCTTAATAGAGTGATCTGGGGTGGGGGAAACAGCCTTAATAGAGTGAACTGGTGTGGGGGAAACAGCCTTAATAGAGTGAACTGGTGTGGGGGGTAGGTAGATAAAGGGAAAAGGGGAAAGCCGTAAGTTTGACAAGTTAAAACAAGCATGCGTGGGTAGCGGCCAACAAACCTTGCTTACTATTAGGAAACAATATTGACACTTGAGGTTGAGAAGCCAGGATGTCTGAAGAACGTGCTAACCTGTTTGGTTGACCCTCGGCTGCACCAGAGACCAGTGATGTGAGGCTTTCCAAGCTCATATCCCCACTGTCTCCCAGGGCCTGGCTGCTTCCGAAGGGGGCGCCAGTCCAAACGAGTGCCCTGGTGACTGCCGCTTTGGTCAGGCTTGTTTTCCTCCACTTCTCTGTACCCCTTTATGAAATCCACAAAAGGGTACAATGGATTACCCCCCCCCCCGGTCTGCAGTGAGTGCATCAGTCGGGCGCTGTGGTGGGCTGGAACAGGACAGAAGTTCTGTTTCAGTTTAAATCCACCTTCCTTCCTCAGAAACCACCCAGTCCCTCCCCCAGCCCAACACACACCCACTGTCCCTCCCCCAGCCCAACACACACCCACTGGCCCT
>JACXGK010005852.1:0-31206 GCA_016801125.1 Novumbra hubbsi
TTAAATTTACTACTACATCTACGATCTCCTATGCCTTTAATTGACTACTACACATTTAATCAACTATACCTTTGCTTGACTACTACACCTTCACTGTACTACACCTTTAATGACTACACCTGAGAAGTTAGATGTACTGTTGAATGTATCCCATTCATAGTAAAGGTTCACTGCTCACATCGGAACTCCTGGATCTCAAGCACACACAATCTAATTGGAACGTTATAAACTCATTCGAAACTATTTTGACCGGTTGTAACATACGCTACGTTTCACAACGACCACCTTCCCAAATGGGTTCATTTTAAAGCAATGAAATGGATGCAGTCAAGCAGAAATACCGGGTTTCACTTCCCAGACAGGAAACAAAACAAACGTGAGCGTGTGTGAACGTACTGGGCCAATCCTCTTGGTGGTGTAGTTCACGGGGAGACCACCGACGTACAGCATTCCCACCACATCCAGGATATCAGCCTTCTTGGGGCTGGTGGTGTGTTTCATGAAAAGGTTGTCAATCACTAACACCCCTCTTTGTTTCTCTCTCATCACCCGGATCTGATACGAGAAAAGGGGAAGATTCATTTGAGTGCTTTAGTTCCTGATTACTTCTGGTGGCTTCCTGTTTTCTTTGTCAAACAGAAAACAAAGTTGTTTCATGGTTGTGTCGTCGCTTGTGAGGACGGCATGCTTCTTCAATCTGAAACCTCCCAGATAACGTAAGTGGAACCGGACTTTGAACACCAAGGTGGGTATGACACGCTTACTGAAAAAAAGTCAAATGACTCATTTCCGTAGGGGAAGTATCGCTTTCGTTGTTGCTAATGGTTGAGCGGCCGACTCGCGACGTCTGTGCTTTGACCTTGTGCCAGTGTCCGTCGTTGATGATGCGCGGCACGCTGACGGAGGTGTTCCCGTGGCCCAGGTCGTAGCCCAGGTGGGCCATGCCCTCCTTCACCTGGACGGTGGCAAAGTCAGCGTGGTTAACCCTTGCCATGTAGAACACCAGGCCCGAATCCGCAGTAGTCCTCAGCTCAAACTCCATGATCAGCCTGAAGTAAACACATTCCCAAAACCCTTGGTTCGGTATGATATTTACAGATATTACCCATGACTAATAACATTAGTATCGCGTGTTACATATACTGCTTTACAAAAACGTGATACTTTTTGGTATATTGTGATCAACCAGCTTTTTTTTTTACTGTGTTTGGCCAACGAAGGTCAGAGTTATATAGATAAAATGAACGGAAACTCTGCTTACTTGTTCTTAACCTTGGTGTCATCAAACTGGAAGGCAACATGGCTGTTTTTAGAAAGCCCAAACTGCTTTGCTTTCTCTAAGACCACTGGAGATGCCTCAGCGGCACACGAAAGCTGTAGAAGTGGGATTAAAAACACAATTTCAACAAGATCTCATTCGAAGTATGCGTTAAAAACAATCTGGATTTCTGAGCTGGTGTTCTAAGATGCCCCAATAGATGGCGCTATTGACAAAGACACAAAAATGCTGTTGAGCTAGAAAAAAACGGTGTCTTCGGCAAGGCCACGTAGCACGGCCAATCTCGGAATCACTTCATTTATTTCGTTGTGAATTTGAAGACATTCTATGTCCTCTGACTACGCATCATACATCTCCCTCAACATCAACCGATCCCAGGGTTTTATATTCCAGTTTTAACTCTGTAGGCTCCCATCCGGTAAAAAAGGGCATATTGATTTACTTGAGACCATGAAGGTCAAAGTCGGTCGACAACATTAAAGACGGTAGGGCTTCCATTAAATTTCACGAGCGCACACGCCTTCTCAGGCGGCTTTGGTGCTGAAGGTCTCGAGCGGAGCTCCGTGGAGATGGAGCGGACATGGTGTGTGTAAGTGCCCGGCGGGTAAGGGTGCCGGCAGGGTACCTGAGGTACGGCCACGGGATGGCCGGGTTCCTCTGGGACGGGATGCGGGGATGAGGGTACAGCAGGGGGCGTGTCCTAAAGCGGCAGCGGAACACAGGGGGGGCGTGAAAGGGTTAAGCTGGGCTACACGCAGACGACAGGACTACAGCATCCAGGAAAACGCAAGGCACAGACAACCAGTCCGGCACTGAGGTACAGCGCTAAGAAACGGACTACAGTGCAGTTACAGATGTCCTTACTACAGGCGAGGAGAGGTACTGTAATTCTAAAACTGTAGCATCATACATGTGTAGATTGTGGGGGTGTGGCCAGTGTAAAGCAGCTGGGGTGGTAGAGAATTGATTGGACAGGCAGGATGGGGAAGAAGAGATGGAGGGACAAAGAGATTCATTGAGAGTAAGAGAGAGAAAAAGGATGAAGGGAAAGACCAAAAAACACAGGGGGAAAAAGAGAGAGAGGAGAAACATAGAAAGAGAGGGAACAACAGAGAGAAACAGACAGAGAGCACAGACAGAAACAGACAGAGAGAAACAGACAGAGAGAACAGACAGGGAGAAACAGACAGAGAGAAACAGACAGAAAGAAACAGACAGAGAGAAAAGACAGAAACAGACAGAGAGAAACAAACAGAGAGAAACAGACAGAGAGAATAGACAGACAGAAACAGAAAGACAGAAACAGACAGAGAGAAAAGACAGAAACAGACAGAGAGAAACAAACAGAGAGAAACAGACAGAGAGAAACAGACAGAAAGAAACAGACAGAGAGAAAAGACAGAAACAGACAGACAGAAACAGAAAGACAGAAACAGACAGGGAGAAACAGACAGAGAGAAACAGACAGAAAGAAACAGACAGAGAGAAAAGACAGAAACAGACAGAGAGAAACAAACAGAGAGAAACAGACAGAGAGAATAGACAGACAGAAACAGAAAGACAGAAACAGACAGAGAGAAAGATAGAGAGCACAGCCCCAGAACCTCATCTGTCAGCCGGACAGGATAGATGGAGCTGCAGAGCTATGAGATAGAGCCCTGTCAACACCACAGCTTTACCTATAAAGCAACCTAATGGATTGGAAAATGGCCCATTCTTTATTCCAGCCACATCAACCTCTCTGATGGTGTATTTAGAGGGCCAGGCATCCTGTCTGGCTGAGCGGTGCTGGGGTGGAACGTCAGCACTTTGTGACCCACGGGGAAGCCAGTGTATCACATACCCACATCACGTACAGTACCAACTTGGTCCTTAAACGTGAGCCCCCGATACCCCTACGGAGGGTGACCTACAGTGGAAGGTGCGGGTGTCTGCCTGGGTGTCTGGGGCGGTGATGGTACCGTTGGAACCCCTGGCGGGGCCGAGGCCCCCGGGATAGGCAGGACCGGAACGGGAGGGGCCAGGTTAGGACACTGGCCGATCTCTGCGTTCTCAAAGGCCACAGGCTGGGAGAAATCTGTAAGGCTGTGAGGAACAACGCACACGCAGACACACACACACGGACACAAATGCAGAAACACAGGCATAGAGACAGAGCGAGTGTGTTAATGTGTGACGATGGGCCCAGCCATCAGTATAATCAGTTGAATTATGAACATGGTTATCACAGAGGACAGGCCCATTAAAAACCCTCTAAATGTGGGTCAGCTGTGTTTAGTCCACCGGAGAGAGAGAGAGAGCACTGAACCTAATAACAGAGTCAAATGACAGCACTTACAACCTCAGTAAACACGCCGGGAAACAGCTCACCTACTCGACACATGAAGAGGACTCACTAATACCCATCTGACACCTTGCATCAGGATAGTGAATAGTCATGACAGACACGATGGTTACATACATAGTATTGATCATGAGGTTCCAGATGCATCCTTGGAACGGGACATTGGTTCTCTGGGAGCTGAGCTCTACGTCAGGAGGGATCCCCCCAATGAACAGTCTGTTGATGCCCATGGGCTGGTCGTTTGGAAGGGCCTGTTCCCGCTTCAGCTCCTCATCCACCTGGACCGCGAATGACCTGAACGGGGTTCGGGGGAGAAAATCTGAGTACACCGCTGCACACGAATGGCTGGAGAAGAGTTTATTAGGACACCACGTGTTACTTGTCCTGTACACGAAAAGCGATTCCAATGTGTATTTGGGCGGGTGGGCGCATGTGTGTGTGTGTTCTCCACCTGCCGCTGAGTCTCTCGATGCGAAGCGTGTGTTCTCTCCCATCGTGCAGGATGCCCTGGTCGGGCTTGCGGACCACCCGGCGTGGACTGTGGCTGCCGGTGAACACCAGCACCTCCAGGGCCCCCTTGTTCAGCAACACGGCCAGGAAGGGCTGCAGGGGACCGGGGAGAGGTGGGGGGACGTGACGATTACTCCTTCTTAATACACCTTCCTCAATGGTTGACTCCTTGTTAATACACCTTCCTCAATGGTGACTCCTTGTTAATACACCTTCCTCAATGCTGCTCCTAGTTAATACACCTTCCTCAATGGTGCTCCTAGTTAAAACAAGGCCCCCCCAAATAAATTATATCTGGAGCAAGTTAGGGCACACCTTACACAATATTGAGCTCTGAATATTAAAAGAAAATAAAAGCTTCATGAAACTTGTAGAAATATCTTTTTAATATTGATGAAACTTGAGATGAAATACTTTGAGAAGTAGAAGAACAGTTTGTTAAATTCCATGCTGACATTCTCTTCTGTCCTAAGGGTCTGTATGTACTGTTCTTGTGAGTCCTTCGTTTCTCAAAATGCCTTGATTGGATTCTGGCTGAGCAGAACTACACAGAGAGCGCCGACACTGAAACATATCAGGCACGCGATGCATGGATTGATGTGCCCCTTGTCATGATTAAATTCTCTGTAATCAGAGCAGCAAGACGGTGAGCACATCCCTCCCCGGCGTCTGAGTCCCAGACCAGCATGCACAGAGGGAAATAGCTCGGAGCGAGTGTTACCCACAATACCTCTGGTCCGATTCAGAACGCACGTCTCCCGCGGAAAAATTGCCAGAATGATCCACCAGGACGACTTGGTCCTCATTCCAAATGTCAACCACTTTATTTACTAGGCCTCATGGTTTTCAAAGGTGACGACCTGGACCGTTCCCAGGAGTCATCGCTAAACTGGACGTGAGCCATCAGAGGGCTGCGGTATAATCTAGTTCTTAATAACGGCACTGGCAGGGAGAATGTTAGAGGTTAAACCCACTATCACTTCCTGCAGCCACAGGCACTAATTAATGTGACGGTCTGCAGAGCTAAAGGGGAAGTGGAGAGAGCGATGGAGAGATGAAGAGAGAGATGGAGAAATGAAGGGGGCCCTAAGAGAGATGCAGAAAGTGTTGTTCTAATCAAATCCCCCCATCGCGAATCTCCCAGCTATTTAGCCCTCCGTTGAAAGATCAACTTTTGTTTGCTTGCCAGGTAACAGAGTCCTGATTGAAGCTTACTGGCGTCAATTCATCTCCTCGCAAGTTCATTTAGTAAGGAGACGTGCACACAGCGGGAGCTGATTATCAATGTGCTGTTTGTTTTCCAAATCAACTCAAGTCAGACGGCGTTGCCCCTCCCCCCCCCGGTATTTAATTACAAGAAACCTAGAAAACCCTTTCAACGGCCATTAAATTGCTTCTGGGTAATAGGACACAACGGAGTGTAGAAGGACAAGCAATGTTAACATTTACAGAGGACTCTACGCCGAGTAAAGGGGCTTCGATTGTTCTAATCTGGGTTATCTGTAACACCGAAACGTGTCTGTCTGTGTGTGTTCTCCGTGTACCTCCCCGGACTGCCTGCGTTTCCTCTTGGGGAGCTGGACTAGGGATCCGGCCCCACGGGAGGCCCCGCTGCCGAACAGGATGACGCCCTTGTCGCTCTTGGTTGCGAAGGACAGGCTGATTTCCGTGGCAACGTCGAAGGACATGGATCTCAGCTCCATGTGGCCCGGTTTGGAGAAGCTCACCGTGTGGAGGTTCTGCAGGGGAACAGAGAGACCCGTCGGCACGGTCACCCGTCAGCCAATGGCACGGGGTTCCGCACAGGGGGCGGAGGCCAGCGTGACATTTAGCGACCGTCTCACAAACCCAACTCAGACATAGAAATCCGCTGCACCTCCATATTGGTGACATACTTTCTCACTCATCCGTTATTAACACAGTTCAGCGTTTGGTGTCTGTGGCGTGTGTAAATACTAACACCTCACTAAACTAAAAGAACTGTTCCCGACTCGGTGACGTATGCCAGGTAACTATGATTATTTCAGTCGTCTGTTACTTTATGTCAGTTGCTATAGATCAGTCATTTGTATTCTTCCCCCTGTATTTTCAAGGGGGGAGGGGGGGATGCCTTATTTAATGAGTAGGCCTGTCTCTATGAATAATTAAAGGGAGTAGATTAAAGAAGAGGGTTTAGTAAGAGGAGAGCTAATAAAACCTGTGGAGGATAAACGGACCTCTACAGAGCATCCCTGGGTCAGTCCGGTGTAGTCAGAGCTGCTCAGCAGGTTGTAGGGGGTTCTGGATACCTCAGTATCTTTCATGCAGCCAGCATACCTCTTCATGACCACCTCTGGCCTGTGGAGAAAAGAGGGAGGTCTCAACTGCCACTCGGACTTCTATGCCGGTCATTAAGGAAAATCCGTCCCAGTTTGAAGAGGAAAGGACCATGTGTCCCAAACGAGCCCGCATTCCGTCTACAAGAATACAATCAGGTTTCTGTTTTCTAAGCAGGTTTCAAGCATTTAACGCATTTTGTAGACCTTTTTTTCTGGGTTTATTCAAAAGCTATGAACCTTCATCTGGACAATTAACGCAACAGCTGCTGCAAACAGAATAGAAAGCTGCAAATAGAGCGTTGTGGTTAAATGCTCGATTGAACATTTGCCGACATATTTCATGGCATGCAGAGGAACTGTCAGGATGACAGGGCAGCACCAGCTTGTAACGGTGGAAGATGCGGTCTACCGATGCACCAGATTCACGGTGTTTATCCGGATATGTCTAATACCTCCGCTGAAAATCGAAAAGGCTAAAGTATATTAAACTCAATTCTAATGATCAGCGTTGCATCAAAGCATCTATACAAACTGAAGTGCAAGAAGTTTCTATGAAAAGATCTGCCGAGTTGCCAGGTGAGCTCTAGTGTGTAAAAGGACTACGCCAGGTACATGCAAAAAGTGGAACGGTAAACATTAATTGTGGACATTTTACCTTGCCTTCATACTGTAAGAATAAAAAGATAAAAGTAAATACATATTAGTATGAAATCCACACAAACACTTTAAAATCACAAAAATACGTTCAGCACTTGTGTAAGAGAACTATGCGCTTTTCAGTTAGAAAACCTTTTTGATTTGAATAGAAGTTGGTTCACTTTTTTAATGACTAGAATTAAAAAGGCAATATGACTCTCAATGTTACTGCATACTAAGAGAGCTAGGCCAACTTCATATTTTCATAATTCTTCACATTCAGTGAAATAATAATATTGCCTGTGTAAGGTAATGGATGAATCAAGATGGCTGCCATGTCCAAATGTTTATCCACCATAATTCCGAGACCTGTTGTCATGGACAAAACTAGTGTTTCTGTCTGACTGATGAAGGGCTTTTCACACTGCCAGTGTTGAATTGCTAAGTTACCTGGACTTCAATCACTTTAAACTAAAAGACCTTCACTTCATGTCAAAAGGCCAAATTAAATTCAGATAAAATTCGGTGTTTGAAATGGAAGAAAACATAGAAATCCCCCCAAATAACCCTAAGCCTAGTTTGTTGTGATACCGTTTGTTGTCATGTTAAATGCACTTTATAAGAATAACTCTGATGTGGACGTACCTGTAGTTTCCGATGGTTGGCAAACCACCAAAGTAGATCTTGTCATCTTCTTTAAGGTTCAGCCCAGTGGCAGAGCCTTGTGAGGTCACCACAAACTTCTCCTCTTGGCCTGAGTCCACATCCACAACGGTCACCGTAGCTGAAGTGGGAAAACGCCAACCAAGGCAAACGTATTACTTCACTGTCCAACCGTTACCTCAGATAAAGCATCAAACGTTCAGGCCCATAGTTCCTATCAACTCCACCCTCTCTAGTATGAACTGAAGTATGTTTTAGGTGTGACGGTGAGTTCTTTCTTCACCTTCTTTCTTCACGCGAGTCAGAGTGAAAGATTTCCACCGGCCGTCGTTGTGTCTCTTGATGCTGATGTCCGAGCCGGTGCCTGAGCCCAGGTCGAAACTCACCTTTACACGCCCGTCCCGCAACTCGCCACTCATGAAGTCTTTCTGAAAATGAGTGAAGGGGGGGGGGGGGAATTTCCTGAGTAATTTCGCTAAACGCTTTGTGTCTAACACACGCTTCACGGTCTCCATGTGTCAAGCTGGTTCCCCCTGTTTCGGTGGAACCACGGGTGTGCCGGTGGGGGTGGGGTTACCATATCTTTAGTGGCGAAGTACATGAGCATGGAGTCTGTGGAGAAGGAGCGGAACTTGAACATGATGGTGGAGACGTTGGGGTTCCACCGGGCGGGCCGGCTGACGGCAGCGTAGCCCTCCCCATCGAACTGCACCGTCCCCTCTGTGTCCGGCGGCTGGGGGCTGAGGAAGACACCCCCACACTCAGACAAGGAGGCGGGTGGGACAAGGGGGGTGGGGGGGGTGTTGGCACCGGGTCTTTATTCACACCTGATGACGCATCCTTTGCAGTGCCCTTCTCTCTCTCGGTAGTTCCACAGGCCGATGGGTTTGTTGTCCAGGTAGGCCTCCCCCATACACCCGGAGAACGTGGAGGTCTTGACCGCGTCCGCTTTCTACGGGACGAGCAAGGGAACACATTGGCCATGCAACCATTGGCAGTATTAGACAAAAGAGATATTGAATGAAAAGCTAAAGAAGGGATGGCTACTTTGACACCGCCCAATATGCCCCCGACAAACAGGTAGGCATTCTGGTCCACATCCAGGATGGTATAGCCGACCGGAGACGTGCCACTCTTAGAGGTGGGCATGATGCCAGCTCTAGGACCCTCCAGTGCGTGGACAGAGATGGTGCCATTGATGCCATTCCTGGACCAGAACAGAAATGATCAGGTGATGTGGCCCGGGGTGGAAACTGCCCAAGACATTCAACTTCACACACTTCCGAATAAGTAGCCCGAGATGCGCGATCAATGTTACTGACAAACGACTAAACCTAGAGGCGAAACTCCCACAACCCGGTGTAACCGCCTCTGAACGGCAGCGTCGTCAGAACGTGACACACAAAGGTCATGTTACCGCGAGGCCTCGATGCGGTGCCAGTTGCCGTCGTGGACGGTCACGTCGGTGTGCTCCACCCGACCCACTCCAGAACCCACGTCCCACAGGAAGCTGACCTTGCCCCTGCGCATCTCAAGGGCCAGGAAGTCAATCTGGGGGGGGGGGGGGGGGGGGGGGGGGGGGGGGGGCAGAGAGAGAAGATGAGCACATCGGACGCAGCGCTGGCGTGGCCCTGCCTGACAACATTCCCCCAGTTCCACAGGTCCCGCCCTTCCGCGGGACCCGGGCTACCGTCTGGTAGTGTGGCACGGAGCGGGAGCCCGGAGCCGGGTACATCACGGCGACATACTGGGGAATTAAGAGTCGGGCAAATCAAGCGAGGAGCAACAGGAGTGTGACTTCCCCGGGGAAATCAGTAACAGAACCAGACGAAATAGTCCGTCTTTGAACTGGAGGCTAATTGCTGCGGTTGCTGTTGCAGTACGTAGAGGCAATATCACCCTGACTCCCCTGGGGAACACACCGGGAAACTAATAACCTTTTATTATTTTCCCTCCAACTTTAAGATAATTGGTATTTATCTCGCATGTTGAGAAACAACCGCTGGTGGAATGGTTTCTAATTAATTGTTCAACCACACATGCCGTGCTGGAGATAAACCAAATCAGAGCACTGATAAATGGTCTATTTTTCAACACGTTTATTAACTGCCCTGAGGTTTCCCTTCTTATGGTTTAATCATTTACTGGGGGATTGTTTCCATAAACACACATAGCCGGTAACACACGCGTGTGCACGCAGACACGACAGTGACTACATTTCCGGGGTCGGGTTTTCTCATGGGACTCACGTATTGGGCACTGCCCAGGTAGAAGAGCAGGTTCTCAGGGGACGTGGTCTTTACATTCAGAATGATGGTGTTGTAGCGGCCCTTTTTGATATCTGGACGATATGCACGGATACAGTCTCCACCAGATGACACAGAGACTTTAATCTGTGAAGAGAGATGTCACATGGATCCCACACGAGACCAAGAGCATGAAACGCGAACAAGGGAGGCTCAGGAAAGCACATCATATGTTGTACCAAGTGCAGAACAAGGTTATTTAGAGACAAGAGCCCTTCGCTGCTCTACTCTTTTGTGAGACAAATACAAAAGAATCCATCTTAAAAAAGCCTTGAGATGGGAACGCAGGAGAGCGGCGTAAGAAACAAATCACGCTACCTAGAACTGACCTGGTTAAAAAGACACTTGAGATAAACTGTGGTGGTGAGTGTGGGCCACAGGGCGGATGTGGGTCGAGCATTTGGGGGACAATGTCAGAACGTTCATTGGTTTAGAAACCACATGGAGTGACAGCGCTCTCTGCGAATGAGCCGCAAACCAGGACTACCGAGGGAACGGTTAGCAGCCACTCCCTGAAGAGCAGGAGGGTCACTCACTGAGTTGGCCTGCTTGCGCGCCTGGTTGATCAGCTCTTTGATCTGAGAGATGTTTTTCTTGAGGTTGTCCTGCAGCTCCTTGATGGGCTTGAGTTTCTCCAGCAGTCGGTCGGCCTCGTCCTCCAGGTCCTTCACCTTGGCCCCTGCTGCGTGAACTGATCGGCACAAACGCACACAAGTACGTCGGGGGACGGACAGACGCGGGAGAAAGAGGGTCAGTATGAAAAGCGTCAAACATTCCAAACGTCCTTAATGTCCCCTGTAGAACGGTCACAGCCACAGCTTTCCGCGAGCCAGGCCCATTAGCTGGAGATCAGCGAAAAGATGGCGGCATCTTAATCACTTATTTAGAAGCATTAAAGGTAAAGAGCTGAAAGCTGTTATGAGAACAAAAAGGATGGCTTGCTATGCATTGATCATTTGCCAACTGTAATCTTTCTACAGCATACATTAGGCTAACAGGCTTAGCGAATCTCTGAAAGACACGTCTTAATCCTGTTGAACTGAAACAAAGAGACGGAACGCTGAAAAAGACAGAATTAAAGAGAGAAAGTTGTTATTGTATTTCCTGCGACTAGGAAACAGGCCATGCAGCCCTGATGGGTACTTTCTGTCATCATGCAGTAGCTTTGTAGCACAGGAGGCTTTAGAGACGCCAGAATAGAGCTTAGGTAATATAAAAGGGATACGTACTTATTGCTGTCGGGGTTCAAAAGAAAAACGGGACAGAAAGAAAACAATAAGTGAGGTATAGGAATATACAACGTCATCGTGAGACGAAAACAGAATAATATCCGTCCCTCCTCGCATGTTGAACTAAAAAGGAGAGAACGCATGCTGAGCCAATCAGCTCTTGATTTGACACAGGTATTCTGTGCTAATATATATACTGAGGCTGATAAGAACGTCACCCAGGGGACCTTACTGTTCTTCTCAGGGTCCTGGATCATGTTGTTGGCCATCTTCACGTCCTCCTCCAGCCTGCTGTAGTTCCTCTGCAGGCCCATCAGGTTGAGGTTCATGTCTCTCAGCCGGGCCAGAACATCGTTGGCCGTCTCGTTGGCGTCTGCCGCCTTCGCTTTCGTGGCCTGGAGCTTAGCCGCGGTGTCTGGGAAACACAGTCCGCATTCAGTATCCAATCACCTGACCTCCGGGGGCAGTAAAAAAAATCCTAACGCGCGTTCGCGAGGGGTTGGTAGCAAAACACGCCGCGGTGTAGTTGAGGTAGTATGTCATGCAAGACGTTTAGGAGACGTTTATGGCAGCTCAGCTCCGCGCCTGTCTACGGCTTTATGGCACACTGCGGCATGTCTGCCAGTTTGTCAGTGACTGACACATTCCCTTATTTAACCCGGACGGGGCAGCACAGACTCCTGTCATGTCAGCTCAGAGCCTGTGGCCTCTGGCCTTGTAGCGCCACCATCGATCCAATCTGTTTTCCGACATACCAGGCTCAGCGTGGCATTTTGCCCCCCGGCAACGACACCGTCAACCCCACCTATGTCGTTGGTTCATTCTTTTAAGAAAAGGTTATGATATTGCTCCAGCGTGTTTACCGTCGGGTATGGCGTTCAGCTTCCCTAACGCATCGTCCAGATCCTTCAGCAGACCTTTGTTCTTCAAGCCACCAGCGTTCACCCGGGCCTGCAGACCGCCCACCCTCTCGCTGTTCTCTGAAACACACAAACAGCATACGTCCCAAACACATATCCATGCCAGATCTAAAACACACCAAGAAATACGGCGGCCTGAGCTGTCATTTCTCATCAGGTAGGTGGATGCGGTCAGGTGGTTGGGACTGGCTTTACCTTTCACGTGGTTCTGTAACTGCTTGGCTTCGTTCCACAATTGAACGCTCTTCTGAACAGAGTTCTTGGCATTGTCCTTCAACGAACCTTTGGGTCCTGAGGCCTGTATGTGTAAAGCAGCAATGTGGACCTGAGCAACGTGTGGGAACCAAACAGTGCATACACATAAAGCTCTACTAGTTACTACAGAATACCAAACCGTTCTTTCCAAACGTTATAATGCTAAGAACCACTAATGCTTCCGGTTCTCAGAGTACACATTGATATTAAACACATTCAAAGGTTTTTAAATTAAAAGAAGTCGTTTTTTTATTTGTATTTTACGTTTCAGCTGTAATTTTCTTTTATTGTCAATACGTTTTTTAATAGCGTAAATATGTACTAAGATTTTCCACAGAGGGGACAAATGTTCCCTCACTTCTCCCACAGCCTCTCCCCCCTGCTGTAGAGAGGAGCTGTGGAGTAGAGAGAGGAACGAGCTTCTTTTCACCTCCGCTGGCTCCTGCTGCAGGAGGCAGAGTCATGATTATAAGGAGGAGGACACGGGGGCTTTGATCTCTCCAGCGTGACGAAGGAAATGCAAAACACCAAATCTCCGCTCCTCAGCACATTAGAGAACGAGGTCGTCTCAAGTCTGTGCACACGTGTGAACACAACCGAGTGGTTAGGTGTTGATGTGTGTGCCCTACCACGTGCCCTACGACGTGCCCTACGACGTGCCCTACGACGTGCCCTCACCAGCTGAAGGGCTTCTGTCCCGCGTGCCTTGGCCTGCTTCGCCTCTTTGTCAGCCTGCTCGATGAAGTCCTTGATGTTGCTGTATGCGTGGAACGCTGCCGTAGCATTGAAGGACAGGTTCTTGGCTTCAGCAAGGATGCTGTGGGGAGGAAGCAAGAGACCCTTGAGTGGAACAGCCAGACTATATGGTCACAATAAGCAATGACATTCACACTGCTGTGTCACGAGTAGAGAGACTGGGTTTCTGTGAGCCGGTCTGTATTATCATATCTGTCGGCCTGTCTGTCTGTCTGCCTGCCTGGTCGTCTGCCTGGCCGTCTGTCTCTACCTGTCCAGTATTCCAGAGGACTCTTTGAGCTGGGCAGCGTGACTCTCAGCGTCCTGCAGCAGGTCAGTCAGGGTGTCTCCACTCAGGCCCTGGGTCAGACGGCTCACCCGGTAGTCCAGCTGCTCTTGGAGAGGACCCAGCTCCTTCTCCATATCATCCAGATCCTATGCAGAGAGAGAGGAGCGGAGAGGGGGTGAGAGGGGAGGAGAGTGGGGGGAGAGAAAGGAGGAGAGAGGGGAGAGAAAGGGGGAGATAGAGGAGAGACAGGGAGAGGAGGGGGTAGAGAGAGGAAGAGAGAAGGAGAGGGAGAGAGGGGGAAGGGAGAGAGAGGAGAGGGGGAGGGAGAGAGAGGAGAGGGAGGGAGAGAGGGGGAGAGTATAAGAGCAATACAGAGACAAGAAAACAAACAGTAGAAGTGAGATAGAAGGAACCCCTGGGCTTCAAGCAGGTGGGATGTACAGATCCACAAATGGAGGCCTGGCCAGAGAAACACAGCTCCAGGCAACTTCTGTCTGACAACACTAAGGCAATCCAACTCGGTCATGTGTGTGTCTTTCTCTCTTAATGCTCTGGATTGCGAGGAGTGGTGGTGTGGGTGCATGTGTGTGTTTGGTGTTTAGAGACATAGCCTACCTCTATTTCCTTATTGATGTTGTCTGAGAGCCCGTTGGCTTCAGCAAGTATGCGCTCTCCTTCCATCAGCACATCCTCAGTTCCTTTCCTCACTGAGCCCACGGCATCCCGCTTCCTCTGCAAGCCGACCACAACACTGTCAGCTCCACTTTACAGAAACAACAAGCCAAACCTCTGTGTCTCTGAGTAGACACCCCAGGCCCGCGTGATCAATATGGGTAAAAAGGGAAGTGTATGGTTATGCGTGTAAAGGCTACTGACCTCCAGGGCTGTGATGTTACGCTGGTTCTGTCCGGACAGAACCCCAGCCTCCTTGCTCCGGCCCTGGGCATCCGTCAGCAGAGCCTGGGCGTCATCCAGCTTGGCCCGGTGGTCCCCCATCTTCTCTGTCACCTCTGTCTTTAGGTCCTCTGTAGCCTGGTGAGGGTCCCCAAAGAGACGCTTCACCTTCTGGTACAAGGCCTCTGCCAGTCTGGAGGGAGGAGGGAGAGGTCCCATCAGAGGGCTGTATGGTGTGAGGAGGACAGATGATGTTCTTCTGGGCTACGGATCGGATCAGCCACTAGATGTCCCTCTTTCTTCTTGCATGACTCTTCCCGGCTTTAGCCAGAAGGATACAAATAACTAAACTGATTTGATTAGAAGTAATAATATTCCTCCCACCTGCCTCGGGCAACTTTTAATTAGTTCATTAAGATTTCACATAAGAAAATCATAAAAAACTTTCCTCATTCGGCTGAGATTTGCTTGGCCACACAGTGTTCTGCGGAGTGTCAAAAACAACCACGACGACAGAGGAACCAAAAAAAAAATGCTAATGTGAAAAATGGATACACTATTAAAAAATGTCCAAATGAACCCGTCTTTGTTTACTACGGCAGTCATTTACTTCGCCGAGAACCAAAGGACCCGGTGAATCCACGAGGGGCTTTCCTGACGCCGTGACCATGGACGACTCAGAACCGAAGGACCCGGTGAATCCACGAGGGGCTTTCCTGACGCCGTGACTATGGACCACTCAGCGTTATGTGACATACGCGCTGCTCTGCGCGGACGGCTGAACCTTAACTGGTGGTACCGCCTGTATGTTCTGACGCTGTGTCTGGTGTCTGGGGTGGAGGAGTCAGGCATTACCCCAGTTCCTCCTCAGAGATGTGCTTCTTGCCTCCCAGCTGACGCTTGCGGAGCTCAACAAGCATGCCCTCTATCTCCTTCTGCATCTCGTTCAGACTCTTCTCTGGAGCTCCGTTCCTACTGCCCAGCGTCTCATTCAGCTCTTTAGCTTTGACCTGCAGAGCTGAAGGATGAAAGGGAAGAGTTTTAGAATATAAACTTGACATTTTCTCTCCCCCACGCTCTGCACACACACACACACACACATTGGGCGCAATGTTCCAACTCCTGACACACAATCCTGTGCAGTCACCTCTGGCCAAATGGCTGAGAACTGCGAGTCTCCTCTCATCAATTCAAACCGGGTTTAACCTGTTGTCGCTTTGACATGCCATGTAAATGACTATTACTGGCAGATTTTCAGACTTAAAACGTGTTCAAAAAGCTGTAGAGAGAGCACAGTGCGTGGATTGGCTTGGCTACTAAAATTATGAAACCGTGACCTGTCCCCATTGGGTTGTCCTCTAAACCCGCCCGAGGTCCAGCTACAGCCGGACATGTTTACCACCATATCACACACCATGGTCAGCATCTAGCTACCGCCCATGTGGGTGTTATTTGCGTGATGCCTTTGTGTGTTTGTTTTTTTCCGGAGCTCAGTAGGACGAGATCCAGAAGCAGCTAGCTAGCGCCCGGATTAGATGAGCAGCTCAAAGGCAAGGCAGAACAAAGTGGATGAAAACAAAAGCAGAAACATAACTCTTTTAACTTTCTATTCAGTGGCGATGGAGGCTTCTTTAAGGTTGATTCAAAGACGTTCACATTCTGCTTGGCAGACTAATGTACTTTAATCAAATTACCGTGGCCTTTGAAATCAAAACACAATATTTTTTTGAGGAACGGAGGGGGAAGTTCGCTCCAACTGGGTTCTAATTTTAATATAATTATCAAATGAAAATTTGCATTCCTGAAGAGACAAAATATATACCTATTAACAGATGCCGCCATAGAATAATTACATATTTTGTTTTAACGGCAATTAAACACTTAAATGTTTGGTGAATTGCGACATCCAATTACATCGTTTTTGAATACATCAGCATGAACATAAAACGATCCAATCTCCCCCTCAATGGTTCTACAAGCTGCTCAACAAGATGGTGAACCAATACGAGGAACTCGAGGAAGACATGCTTGGTAGATGTCACTTTTAATGTGGTCTCTGCTTTTGGATGTGCTATTAGGACAACATTACAGAAGTGTGTCAGTAGAAATGCAAATAGCCCATTTGAACCAGGCCAGTCCTCTCATGTTAGAGCCTGATTGATCATCAGTGAACGGTTGTGTGTGTGTGTGTGTGTGCGTGTGTGCGTGCGTGCACACAAAGGTCTGTATAGGCGTCCCACCTGCAGTGGTGTGCTGAAGCAGGTTTGTGCTGAGAGTCGAGGGAAGACTTGATGAAGTAAGGACTCCCGCTGACAACAATCACGTCGCCCACGGCGAGGAACCATCACATGTCCAGTCCACTGTGATTATACCTCATTCTCCGTCCCCGTTAATTAGGCCTTTACATGAACCCTCCGCTACACTGCTCTGCACAAACTACGCCCTTTATTATCTCCATCACCTACCAAATCCCAGTGGAAAATGTCACAACTCGGGAGCGTCTAATCACCGAGCAGAGGACGCAGCGCAGGGAGCCCAGACACTAATTTGTTGGACATCCCGACCCTGTGACCTTTATAACGCTGAATTAGTGTTCTGCTGCCGCTAAGGCGACAGTACTGGAGGAGTGTTTTTTTTTTCTTTTTTTTTTTTCATGAGAATCTTCTAGAAATGTTTCGGCCGGTACCTTCTGCAGCCAGAAGGGTGTTCTTCACGAATAGTTCCAGGTCTTCAGCTCGACTGTTGATCCTCTGGGCATCGTCACCTGTTTGCTCGCCGTCTGCCGAGACTTTGGTTGCCTGGGGGACACACTCGAATTATAAGTTGGACGGACATGACGGCTACAGATTCATTGAAGATGAAAAACTGCACGTTTTCAATACAGAATCACTGTGGTCCTCCAATTTCTAACAGCGGAGGAAATCACAAATTGAATAAGCCGCGTTTACTTAACTAGGCTAGGACCAGTCCAGGCAAGATAATGAAAGGGTCTTTGTCTTGTAAAGTTCCGAGAGAGAAAACGTCAATGTCAGAATGTGTTTGCTTGCCAGCTAGCACATAACATTTGTAGATCCGTCTGAGAAAAATCAATCTACCAAAAATCTTTCTGCAACAGATCATAGTGGGACTTTGCAAAACTAGAGGCAGTTTCAATTCAAACCTTTTCTCCTCAGATCCGGCAACACGCTACACGTACTTGCTAATTTCATCCCTTCAGATATCCTGGCACACCATTACAGGGGTTATGCATTATCTCCATACTTGGAGACACAAAAGAGAACCTTGCTAGAACAGATGTCTCATCCTCGGTATCTGTCCTCGATGAACATTAAAACACCAGTATCCGAACAGAGTAACATCATTATTTGCTGTAAAGCTCACTTTCTTGACAGAAACACAAGAACTTACATCAATCAAAAACACCGACCGACTAACCTTGTCATTCAACTCGTCGCCCCCCCAAAAAAATCCTACACAAGTTTTTCGGAATTTGGATTGGTCTAGTCACATTGGACCCGTCCGAACCGAGCTGGACTGGGGTTAGCTACGGCTCGTGTTGGCCACAGGGACGGAGGCGACAGCCTCTGGGCCTCAGACCGCAGCCTGGCCGGGCGCATGTGTGGTGTCCTACCCACCCGACTCAGCAGATCGTCCATCTCCGTCACCAGGCCTCCCAGGTTACTGTCGGCCAGCTGCAGGCGTCTCTCCGGCGAGTTCTGCGGGGAAAGCATGTGCTGCGGGACGCACGCGAGGAAAGGGGGAGAGTGTCAGGAGCAGGTCATGGCATCGCGAGGTCATCTAGCGTTTAAATCACCACCGGGTCTGAGGAGGGAGGTGGGACTCCTCCATGTCAGGGCAGAGCCTCTGTTTCCCTGCATTTAACTCTCTGGCCAAGCCGAATTCATCAACGATACACCAGTAGTGGTCCTGCCAGACGTCTCCTCACAGACCTTCAAGCGGCCGAACACCGGTGGCTGGAAAAGGGCATCTAGCTCAGCGGATTCTGATCTGGCTTTCCACATGAAAGGAGCAATCAAGTGATGTCTTCATTGGCCTCACTTCTCCTGCCCTTTCGCAATAATCTGTATCTTTGTTGTGCCTAAGCTATATCACAACAGCTCATCTCTTCAGCTTTCCTCAGGACTTGGGGGAAAGAAACTCCTGTTATCGCTCCCCTGAGCTGTGTTTTGAATGTCACCGTGTGGGTAATACATCACTGTTATATCAGCGTTACAGATTGCCGTGTTTCAGACTTTGTTCTTCTGGTGAGCTTGAGGTTAATGCCGTTAGCTGAACCGACTGGAGCTATCAGATCTTCCTGAGGACATTTTTGGAATTGTTTGAAGATGGGGGCAAAGATGGATGGTGCATCTTCGAAAGAAACAACTGATAGATATTAACACAGTCTCTTGCCCAGACGAGGAACTATATCACCACAGATTTTGTTCATCTTAGAAATTAAATCAGGCGCTCACAGTTGTATAGTGGCTGTAAGTTAAACCTAAAAACAATAGAGATTTAAAATGTTCAATCTACAGAGATTCTTTTTTTTTTCTTTTTTTTTTTTAGAATAGAGATTTAGATTAGATAATACATTTGTCTTCAATGGATATGATGTAGTGTTCTCTCTCTGAAAAGAAGATACACAGAAGGATGTGTTTTGGTGCTTTCAATTCACCTTGAGTTCCTCAGTCATGTTCTCAAAGCGGTAGAGTACTTTGTATGGTGGTGGTAGAGGGGTTGTTAGGTTGACACTGGTGATAATACGATGCAGTCTGTCCATATCGCTGATGAGGAGCCCAGAACAGTCATCATCACAGGCTGCAAAACACACACACACACCACACGGAAGTTAAAAATCTCTAATGACAACGGGTCTCTAATGACACCAATTACAAGCATTAGAGAGCATTTAGCCTTGTATAGCGAAGCAAATGATAATCCCAGCTACTGTGTGTTGCAGGAGGGACCTGAGGCTCTGAGGCGTGTGTGTGTGTGTGTGTGATGAGGACACGATAATGCCCCAGGGAAAGTCATGGGTTCAACCTAAATGGAGAGCGGAGGGCAGTAGCGTGATGCTAACTCGTCCACTGGAAAAGGGGCAGTATGTACAGTTTGTGCAAGGTTGAATGTGCAGGCACGGGAGGAGGGCCAATGTCTCTGTGAAGTCTTTTTATTGAGAGACATGATAGATGGCGCAGATCCCCAACAGTCTTTTTTCCTTCACCCCATTTAATTCAGTTTTATCCCACACACACACACACACACACACACACTAACACTCACTCACACACACTCACTACAGCTCACAGAAAAGACACTACTGCGCTTTGAAGACACTTAAAGGCAACCGTTTGCTGTCCTGTACTCTGTAGGCTTTGGAGAACCCTGGAGTTTCTGTGCTGGTTGGAGATTAAACAGGAGGGGTACAGAGGGATGGGATCTCAAGCGTGAAATTTAACACTGAGTGTGAAACGGCTTTGGCAGCCCATTATGAGTTTTCGAATTGCCACAAGCAACAGAAAAGCAAAATGCATACTTGTAGACACACAACACTGCAATCAACAAACCTTCGCATTTCCCATGTATATAACCACGGAAATGTGCTGATAAATACTTGCCTGTAAAGAGATTTATTCATACAGTTGTATTTTTTATATCACGCTGTTATGAAGCAAGGAGGAAATTGACACAATGCGCACCGTATGTGAGCTCACATCCTGTCCTGTGAGAGTAAGAGAGCGCATAGACGCTCCATCAGGAACACACCTCATGAAATACATGCAAATCCGTTGGCAGGGCAACATGCAGCAAATCAGTGTCACCTAAATCACCCAACAGATCAAACAAGCAACGGACAGACTTCTACCACCACTGCTTCAGGGAACCAGAACTTCAGGGAACCAGAACTTCAGGGAACTAGAAGGCCAAAACAACTATCCATTGGAGTTTCTGGTTCAGGAAGTAGAACAGGCACTCATTTTCCGAACACTCATTTCAAAAACATAAAAACAGGACATCACCAGTAAAAAAAAAAACGTCTCTGAAAAATCTGAAAAGGTCATTGATGCGACTAGCTTTAGTTGCTTAAGGCTGTTTACAAAACTCCCCAAAGACAAAAATAACTGCCATTGAAATCAGAGTAGTCCACAAAATGTCAGAATGTAAAAAAGTCAAAATCAGAAACCGTGTTGATGAGCCTTGTGTGTGTGTGTGTGTATGTGTGTGTGTGCAAGGTGTGTGTGTTTGTGCTGAAAACCGAGCGGCGGTGGGTTAGAGCAGCGTACGTACACACGATCCCAGAGGGTCCACACACATGCCTCTCCATGCACTGGCTGCAGGTGCGTCCGGAGGCCCCGGGACGGCAGCGGCACTGGCCCGAGGCGGGGTCACACGGTTGGGGCCAGGCGCCGTGCGGGTCACACTTACACTCCTCGCACTTCCCTCCGGGGGCGCCGGGGTCGCCGTGGTAACCCGTCGAACACCTGCAGTGGGGAAGGGGGGAGGCGACAATGACATTCCCGAGCGGGGTGAGTGACAGGTAGCCGACGTCTACGAGGGCGGGGGGGGGGGCTGAGGAGTCCTCACCTCTCGCAGTGTTTCCCCTCGTAGCCCTCGGGGCACGCTGTGCAGCGGTACTCGTGGGGTCCCACGGTCACACAGGAAGGGCTGAAACTGAGAGATTCACAGTTTTGAGAACGCCGCATGTCGCAGTGCTGGCGGGGGGGGGGGCTTCGTCTGCCTCTCGGGGGGGGCTTACTTGTTCTCTGGACTGACGAGGGGGCAGGCACAGCGCTTGCAGTCGTCAGGTCGGCCCCTGACCACGCCGTAGTGACCCGGGGCACAGCGCTCACACCGGTCTCCCTCTGTGTCGTGCTGGCAGTTCTGCGGAGGCAAAAGGGGCGTCTGATTTCGGGTCACCACAAACGGGCGACGCCCGACACCGTGTGTCCGAGACGTTGTCACGTGGAGTGGGGGCCCTGATCGTGAGCTGCAGGGGCCCTCCTGGTTGTCCCCGGGGGCTGTTCATCGTTCCTCTGTCAACCGTGCCGTTCGGGGGGCGAAAAAGGGCCAAACTGCCAATTCAACTGATCAGTCAGCGGAAGTCGAGGCCCATGGGGCCGCGGTATGCCAAAGACTTTCATTAACTTCTTGTGTGCCTCAATTATACAAATTACGCTGTGCAACTCATTTAACATTTTCAATTTGCCTAGCTCCCTAAAATGCAAATTATATTGTTATTAGCACAAATGCAAATCAAAGCTGGGATTGCTTTAACAATGTAGACCTCCGGGTCTACCCTATAATGTGAGGCAGGAGTGTCACCAGAGAAGGGTTTGTGGAAAAGGGAGTATGAGCTCTATCGGCCATTAACTTGGCATCCCAAAGATCTGAGGTAAATGGAGGGTTTGAGGTTAAACAGCAGTGGTGAATAAACCTGGCCTCTTTTTGATAGGCCTCAAAGTCTTCTGAGACAAATCACACATTCTCTTAATTTCTACCCCATTGTCTTGGCCCGGTCGCCGCTCAGATCCATTCCGGACACAACCGGTTCCACTTCCTGGAGGCTCAGGCACCGGTCTTCATCCGGTGGATAAAGACCATTAACTTGCTCCCGCACGAACCCTCATCCCTTAGAGACAGCGTAACCCATCAGACTCAGTGCAGGTTTTAAAATGAAGGACAAAAGGGGGAGAGCAGAGGATTTCGATTTGGCCGGATGAAGGTCCGTGTTGGGCTGCAAAGGGCTCAGCGGTCATCCATCTGCGGCAGAGCGTAGAGAGCTCCGGGTATGGGATGAGCCACAGGGCGGCCCGCCAACTGGAGCCGGGTCACAGTGACTGGGTAAGGAGATTACCTGGCAGATGGATGTCTCCGGGTCACAGGCCCCACTGTGCCCGTTGCACTGGCACTGCACACAGCTCCCGATGCCCGCTCTAGAGGCGGGGCCACCGCCGCGGGCAGACAGGCGGTAAAACCCGGCTCCACATTCCTGCCAATGGGCAAGGCACAGACAGACATGCAGTTACTGGTTATGCAGCCCCCTAGTGACCCCCCCACACCCCCTCCCAAGCAGGAGTGCAGGGCTCCAACGAGGCGTGCATACTTATAATTAATCGGGTCAATTTGAGACACCATCTGTTCCCAGAAAACACGTTAAACGCCACTTTAAAAATACTTTATTAACTATGTGGCGGCTTCAAATAATTGCCATCTGCGTGGGTTTGCTTGCAGCCACCTTTCTGAGGAATCCAAAAGGAGGTGACACATTTGTAACACTCAGGTTCCGTTGACAGGCAGGGAAGTAGTGACAACAACAGTTCATTAGGAGTGGATTAGAGCAGCGCTAAACAGAGGAGAATTACAGATGTATGCATGGAGAAGGAGAAACAAACAGAGAGACTGGGGAGGTGTAGAGAGAGAGAGAGAGAGTGACTGTGGAGATGTAAAGAGAGAGACTGTGGAGTTGAAGAGAGAGAGACTGTGGAGATGTTGAGAGAGAGACTGTGGAGTTGAAGAGAGAGACTGTGGAGATGTAGAGAGAGAGACTGTGGAGTTGAAGAGAGAGACTGTGGAGATGTAGAGAGAGAGACTGTGGAGATGTAGAGAGAGACTGTGGAGATGTAGAGAGAGACTGTGGAGATGTAGAGAGAGAGACTGTGGAGATGTAGAGAGAGAGACTGTGGAGATGTAGAGAGAGACTGTGGAGATGTAGAAAGAGACTGTGGAGATGTAGAGAGCGTATGTGGAGATGTAGAGAGAGAGACTGTGGAGATGTAGAGAGAGACAGACTGGGGAGATGTAGAGAGAGACAGGGGAGATGTAGAGAGAGACTGGGGAAATGTAGAGAGAGACTGTGGAGATGTAGAGAGTGACTGTGGAGATGTAGAGAGTGACTGTGGAGATGTAGAGAGAGACTGTGGAGATGTAGAGAGAGACTGTGGAGATGTAGAGAGAAACTGTGGAGATATAGAGCGAGAGAGACTGTGGAGATGTAGAGAGAGAAACTGTGGAGATGTAGAGCGAGAGAGACTGTGGAGATGTAGAGAGAGAAACTGTGGAGATGCAGAGAGAGACAGAATGAGGTGGCAGTTGGGATGAGAAGGACTGACTGCAGAGGGTTTCAAACAGCCGTTTTCTCCCGACTCCGCGTCTGACTCCCACACAGCTCCTCCTGATGGATGACCCTGTCACATGTCTGATGGGGGACACAGAGACACATCTGGCTGAGTGGCTGGCGAGCTCACCTCACAGGAAAGGCCAGAGTAGCCAAGGGGGCAGTTACACTTCTCTATCTGATGGGCCCGCTCGCTCTCCACGGACGGCCTTCCCTCCTCCGCCACCTCCAAAGAAATCTCAGAGATCCTGTGGTTCGCAGCGAGACAGAGACAGACAACGGCTGTGAGTGACGGAGGGCATATCAGTGCGTTTCCACGGACGCTCCGCATTGCGTCCGGTTCCCATGAAATGTGCTATTATCATATCCCGTCTTCTCAGGGAAGAACAGGTGCCTGTTAAACGCGAACTTTAGACAGCGCGAGTAGACGTGAACGCAGGAGCCCTCTAATGGCGTCTTTCACACCAGCCCAGCCAGGCTTCGGGGTCAAAGCTCCGGGAACGGTACTGCGGGTCGATCATGAAACAACAGTGTGCGTGATATAACAAGTAGCATCAGTCATGGGGCCCGAATGGCCCTGTGTTTAAATATCAGAAGGGGAGATCCGCTCGGAGCCCTTTCCACGACACCTCCAGGTTAACAGAGATCATTCGGCTAACCTGCTGTGCCTCATCATGTTCCCGTGGGAGGCCTTGATGAGGACGTAGTCGACGTGAAACAGCACGTCCATGAAGTCCTCCCGTGTCATGGCCGTCCCGTCCGCGTACTTCCACTCGTGCTGCGGAAACAAAACACTTGGCCATCAGACGTCACAGTGCGGCTCGTAAGGGAGGAGCACAGCTGAGGATGCGCGGCAGACGGGAGCAGAAACACTGGCCGGGTGAGGGGCGGTTCTAACCTCCGTCATGTCGATCTCGTGGCGGGTGAGTTGTCCGATCTGCAGGCCCTGCGTGTGGCGCACCATCACCTTGTCCTTGTTGGGCCCTCCTTTGACGATGACCTGAGGCTCATATGACGCGGTGCCGGTCTCGTCTCGACCCTCAAAGTAGATGGCGTACTTGAGCTTGCCTCCGTAGGCCGTGATCTGAAAAGGAAAAGCCACGCCAGGGCACCAATTGAAGAGACCTTCGAGTCATTTATTTTTGCAAACGTGTTTCAGTGGTGATTTTTCGCCCTGTCAGCTCGAGCAGCATTCGGTGGCTGTAACCACTGAACTGAATGCCTGAGCTGAATGTCGTGATAATTACGGGGTCCATTCTTTTGATGTATAGAAATGAAAAAGTACGTAGGTGGTGCTGTGAAACGCGGTGGGGGACGCTGTGTAAAATGTAAAGGAAAACGGAATGCAACCATGTGAAAGTCATTGAAACCATTCAATAGAAAATAGTACCAAGAAAACATATCGATTGTTGAAACTGAGACATTTTCTCATTTTCCTGGAAAATATGCGCTCACTTTGAATTTGATGCTAGCAACACATTTGAAAAAAAGCGACACCAAAAGGGAACACTGGAAACACGGTGTGAGGCTAAAGAGGAGCGGGAACAGATGTTTCATAAAAATATAGGGAAAAAACAATCGTGATGTAATTACATTATGTAATATTGACGTAATAACCGTTAGGATTCTGCAATCGTTTTCTTTGGAGATGAGGTCGGTCTTACCATGGACCCTTTGAACTGCTCCGGAAGTCTCCAGTAGTACGGCTCGGAAAGCTTCTGGTTGACCAGATCAGCTTTAACGACAATCTCTGGGTGCTGGAAGGTGACTCCACGAGTGGTCTCCTGCAGGTTGCTTCGGTCCACTAGAGGTAGCTTGGTCTGCTCGGGCTTCAGAGACAGCTGCCGGAGTACGGGGAAAGCCAACAGCGTCACTTGTGCATTTGACACAAAACCGAAAATGCTCTGTGTTGAGAAACCTCAAAAGGGTGTTTGCGAGTGTGTGATCCTAGAGAACGTCAACTAAAACCACCAGGACACAGAACATAGATCAACATGCGTTTCACATCCTGACGGAACGTCGGAAAACGTGTTCAAATGGGCAAAACGAGCGTGCATATCTTTAAACCGCCACTTCAGTACGGTAGGCTATTCCTCTGCCCCCCCCCCACTCCTATTCCATCAGAAGGTTCCAGAGGGGCCAGGCCGCTCCCCTCACCTCAACATGCAATCTCACGACTCACTGACTTAGAGAAAATCTCCTGCATTCCAATAAATGAGGCGGCGGATTCTCCACTCGGTCTGTTTTCGGTCCTTGTCTTATAGCAAACAAACTTAGATTAGCTTTGGGACGGCCACCTTTATTTAATTTGTTTGTCGTTTCCATTTATACCAGAGAAAGTCCCTCGGCCGATGTCCGCGGCCACGGTCTCCATGGACACGGCCCACAGAAGGTCATCAGCGCCGACAGGAAATCCTTATTAAAAACAAACAGGGAAGCTCCAGCCTACGCCTGCCTCCCAAGCCACCATACTCTCTGCTCCAGGCCAGACCTCTATTAGTACCTGTTCCACCCCGACTCCCTCGACACCCCATCCATTACAGCAAAACAAGATGGGGAGTAAATACCTGGGTCAGTAATGAAGCAATAGCGGAAATACAATCTCATTTTGTTAATAACCCGCCCTGTCGCGAATGAACTCATCCGCTGGGTCGTAGGCTCCGTCCGCACTGCGGTTGTGGAGGCCTTCGACACACACATTGAACGCACCGCGCCAGCAAGGCGGGGACAAAGGCTCGACCGGGGGACGTGTGCCCGTCGCGTGTGCGCGCGCTGCGTTCGAATCTCCGTCACGTTCCTTTCGCAACCGGACTTACCCACATGCGGATGAGCCCCGGGGCCTCGGAGCAGGTGCTGGACATGCCAAAGCAGTAACACCGACTGCAGCCCAGTGGGTTCCTGGTGCTCAGGCCAAACGTCCCCGTCTTACACTGGTCACAATGCAGACCCTGGGTGTTCCCCTGGGGACCAGACACATGGCAACAGAACACAGGATATTTGATGTACAAAATGGCCGCCGAGGAATACTGTGTGCAAAAGGTTTTTCGGTACATGAGAAGAAGAAGAAAAGTGAATGGCTTCAAAAACATGGAATATACATATATTACGTAAAACAAGGACAAAAATATATTATCTAAAGTATTTGTCTTTTATCTCATTATTATCTCAGTATTTTGACTTTTAACAGATTTACACTAGATTGTCCCCTAGTTTACATACTAAAATCAGGTAGGACATTTATAAAAGACACTGTTGGTTATATTGCCTATTGCTGAATACTGACAACTGAATGCTGGACACATTGACAGCTGATTTGAATTGCAACCATCACCCTTAGCGCAATCTAAAGTGGGTGGCAAGCTTATATTTCCTCTTTGGAACCTACATTCTAACTATAATGTTGTTTTTCTTCATTATCAAGCTATTAGATAGTTATCTATTCGAAAAAAACTGATTCTATACAACACGTCGCAAACACTAAATAAATTACTTCCTCGTTTACTCTGGGAAATAAACTGTTCCAATACTTCAGATGGGCGATGTTTCATTTCAGGCAAAGGAATCTAGACCAGCTGTCTGGGATCATAATCACTGGACACACTAACAAGGTGAACTCAAGTAATCAGATGGGTTATCTTATGGGCCATCCTACCAGCCACAGCTGTCAGTCTACCAGTCCATCGCCATGACCTTCACTAATCTCCCAAGAATACACCTCTTCCCTCTAAACCTCCTCCGCTGTGGTCTAAAATAATCATGGTTATGGTCAGAATACACCAACCACTTCCCTCTAACCCACCTTCGCTGTGGTCTAAAATAATCATGGTTATGGTCAGAATACACACCAGTCCTCTATCCCATCTCCACTGTGGTCTAAAATAATCGTTGCTGTGGGAAGAAATGCACGCACACACAAACACGGACATTTACACAACCAGAGACATAAACAACCAGAAACAAAAACACACAACCGGTGACATAAACACACACAAACACAGACATACAGTATGTACACATCGAGTTCTCGGATTGCTTGTCGTGTCCAGGCATAAGCGCTTGCTATGGGATTCCCGACCGCGACAGTAGGGGGCCCCCAGTTAGAGGTGGAGCACTCGATCAAGGTCTCAATAGATTTAAAACATTTGGGAAACAGGCGTTACAACAATATTACAATATCTACGTCTAATGACAAAGTGCCAAAGATGTATTTAAAATGTAAACGTTTCTGCGCCAAAAGACTGGCAACTAAAATGTTTAGCAAATTGTGGGAGCCCCCCAAACAAATGTTTCTTAGGGCCTGTGAAATGCTAAAGATGGGCACACACACACACACACACACCACAACAAGACACACAGCAACACAAGTCTTCCACTCTTCAGATGTCTCACTTTTACTTCAAAGACAAAAAAGCTTTTTACTGGGTGACAGAGCCCCCCCCCCATCTCCCTGGCTCTCCCACTCTCTCTCTCCCTCTCTGTTTCTCTCTCTCTCTCTTGCTCTCAGTCTGTGTTAATGAGAGTCATCACCTCCCATCGCTGGCCCTGTGTGACAGCCTGTCACAATGTCACTGCACTGTCACGAGGCACAGAGCCTGGGAAGGCGACGCCCGCCTGCCTGGCGCTAGCAGATCTGAATGCCTTCGCCCCCTGTGTCAGGTCTATTTCTATCACACACACATACACAC
Source organism: Novumbra hubbsi (assembly GCA_016801125.1). NCBI lineage: Eukaryota > Metazoa > Chordata > Actinopteri > Esociformes > Umbridae > Novumbra > Novumbra hubbsi. The sequence goes on from JACXGK010005852.1 coordinate 28,182, forward strand.
ACACACACACACACACACACACACACACACACAGAAACTGTTATGCCTGCCTGGGTTTTGTTTGCCAGGCTTGGGGTTTGTTCGTTGCTGGCAGGCGACAGACCACATGCTGAGGCCAGACAGGGACGGTTTTAGGTAGATGTGGAAAGCTCGAGTGCTGCCGGGCGAGGCAGAATCTATACGTGGCGACACGTGGCAAAATGTGACATTTACAGGTAATTGCAGTGAACGGCTTTAAAACGCAGGCAGTGCGGGAGTTGAACTTCAGAATGTGCAACTCTCTAAAAAGCCCCTTTCACAGCCCCTTTCACTTCTGCCTATGCACCCCGGCGGAGCGGGGCCTCGCTGTCGGTAATGCGCGGCCGTCCGGCACGACCTCCGGTGAGACCCGCCGGGCGCTAGACGGTACCTTGCAGCTGCATTGCCCCGTCCGGTCGGCACACGCGCACACGTCCCGCTCCGCGTCGCACGTCTGTCCGTCGGAGCCGGCGGCGCGGCAGTCGCAGGGGACGCACCGCGGGAAGTCCCGGTAGCCCAGCTGACACTCGCCGCACTTCTCCCCGTGGAACTGCTCCCGGCACGTGCAGCAGCCCGTGTTGGGGTTGCACCGCTGGGTGACGGAGCCCAGCGGGTTGCAGCCGCACGCCTGCGGGAGAGGGGGGGGGGTGTTTGAGAGGGGTGAAGCCAACGGGGGGCTCGCCAAATCGCTTCCGGGGCGGGGGGGGGGGGTACCTTGCAGCCGGCGGCGATGTCGTGGCCCCAGTGATTCGGGGCACATTGGTCACATCTCTCCCCGACGGTGTTGGGCGGGCACACGCACTGTCCCGTGTTGGCATCGCAGTTATCGCCCACGTGGGCACACTGGCACGCTGGGAGGGGGGCAGGAAAACAGCCTTGGCTCAACACGACGCGCCACCATGAGCTCCACTTGATCTATGTGGGTGTAATTGGCCCTAACAGTAATACCCCAATGGCTGTATATACAAGAGAGAGACTAGTGCTATGCGCACACGTCAGTCAGCTAGACGGTCACATGTCCTACCGGCGCAGCCGCCCTCCTGGAAGTTGAAGTGCCCCGGGGCACATCGGTCACACTTGGGCCCGGACACTCCGGGTTGGCAACGGCACTGGCCCGAGTCGTCGCAGTCAAAGGACTTGGACCCGAAGGAGTTACAGTTGCAGGGTACACAGCCTCCGGCGAACTGAATGCCATACGTCTGAGGCTGTGGGTGAGAGCACACAAACAACAGAGGTCTTTCGGGGGACTCCCGTGAAGCTGTCATAGACCGGCGTACAGTGTTAATACCACAGCACACAGCAGGACACCGCAAGCATGACTCAACGCAGGGATCCTAAAAATACTGTTGGGGTAAAAGACAACAGTGCCCAAGTCATGCAGGAACAATTCCATTTGTGGTGGTGAAATATGAGAATTGACAAAAGCAGTAATTTGGCCGTTGCACAGGCAGAAAAGCAGTGACATTTGGTGAATAAGGGAACTGGCATCTTATTTAAGGTGTGACATTCATTTGAGAAATCAATAGCTCCTGCCTGGCTGGTGGTCATCATTAGTGGGAGGCCAGCATCTACCAGGACCTCCCGCCTCCCTAACCCGTGGGGATCCAGTCGTCTCCGAGGTACGACGTGGCCGACTGACGGACCGACTGGTTCCCGTCTGAGCAGCAAACAGGTGTCGTGTGTCGGGTGTGACAGACGCCGTCTCCGTGTGGGGCAATTGTGTGGACAGAGCTAGATGCCAGGTCTACCAGGGGTCTGTGTCGGCGTGTAGGCTTCCTTGTGTTAGCACGGCACACATCTCACCAAACCCGTCCAACATGCCGGGATGAACCGAGCCCAGACAACGTGCCGGGGTGATTTGGAACTGAGCCTTGCCCAGTGGAACTTTTAGAAATTCTTCTAGATTAAAGAAATGTAAAGTGATCTGTCACGTCTTCAATGGAATTCGGCTTGAAAGCCTTTTCCCGGCGTGTCTAAAGACACAAAGTTATTCTTAGAAGCCATGGCTATTAAATATTATACATCACCATCCAGATGGCTAAAGGTTAACATAAAAGCAAATGAATTCAATCTTTTAAACGTATTATAGTTTAAAGTAAAGACACAATAAATGAATATCTGAGATCCTAAATACCTTAGTGACGACGACCGCTGACTAAGATGAATTCACTTTTAAATAAGAATCCAGTAAGGATGAAAGGTACGTTTAACAATTCATTATCACAACGCAAAAGGCTTGCCTTCATTAGAGGGCCATTAAGTCCTATTTTTCTTATGAAGGGCTCTCGAATCAATGGAAGGTTTTCTCAAGGCTGAACACTTCCAAGACCACTCAATCGGGCCCTTCAGTCGTCACGCGCAGGCCTGTCAGGTCAGAGGCCGGGTCCCCGGGGGCAACAGTAGCGCCACGGTCGGTTGGCTGGGCGTCATCCACACAAGAACACACCGAGGCACCCCGTGCGGCAAACCTCTCCGGTATTTACCGCTGCGGGGCGGTAGGCGCTCCTGGGACAGCCCCCGGAGCGGGAGTAGCCCCTGCGTTGGACCTGCTGCAGCGGAACCCGCTCCACCGGCCTCCGCGTCTCCCGCCGCTCGTAACCCTGGCGTCCCAGGTCACAGCGGCGACCCGCGAAGCCGGGCTTACAGATACACCGTCCCTCCACGTCGCAGCGCTGGGACAGGGAGCCTTTAGGGCTGCAGGAGCAGGGAGTACACACCTGCCCCTCCGCGTCCCACCAGCAGTTGGGCTTCATTCACCAGATAAGGGGTTAGGACGTTAGACGTCTGTACATGTCGGAGGTACCGTGTGGTGTCAACGCAGTGGTCGTCCTGAGAGTCTGAGGTACCGCGTGGTGTCAACGGAGTGGTCGTGCTGTGGTAGCGTGTGGTGTCAACGCAGTGGTCGTCCTGAGAGTCTGAGGTACCGCGTGGTGTCAACGGAGTGGTCGTCCTGTGGTAGCGTGTGGTGTCAACGCAGTGGTCGTCCTGAGAGTCTGAGGTACCGCGT
>JACXGK010005853.1:0-25135 GCA_016801125.1 Novumbra hubbsi
GGGGGGGGGGGCGTGGAGGACACTGCGTAGTTCTCTTTAGATTCAATTTCAGGTTGATGAAGTCAAATGTAATTGTCGTTTGCATTGTTGGTGTTCATTATTTACACCCTGTGGGTGGAAACCTCTTGACCTTTTTCTGTGAAAGAGATTCTGTTGAATCTGAATGTTCTGTTGAAACATTTCATGTTTTCCCTTTGTGACTGTTCGTGTGTGTGTCTGTGTATATATATATTTTTTTTTCTAAACTAAAAAAACGCTTTATAATGTTGTCTTTTCTTGAGTCAGCGATACAGTGAGCCTATCACATGCCAGGAGTCATTTCATTGTAATTCCATCATGGCTCCACGTCACCAGGAGGTGATCTACCCGCCCCCCTTTGCTCTTCTCCAACCAATCACGCTTCACCGCCGGGTGTTTGTATGCAACCCTTCTGGCCCTCCCCAATATATTACCAATGTTAATGGGGGACGGGGCCCCAGGGCATACTGTCCTCTGCAAAGTTTACACAAAGCCCAGGGACCGCATGCCCATCATCACTTGCCAGGTCATTATGGGGCCTCAATTAATGCTCCTTGTTTTCGGGCCCTTTCTCATGGAAGAGGTCAATAATACAAAGGACCTCCAGAAACAATTCAACTTAAATCTCCGGTTAGCACACGAATAGAACCCACACCATCTGCCCTGTTCGCTGGGGCACCGCTGGGTTCCACTGAGAGAGGGGCTATTGACGGCACCCACGGCCAGGCAGGGCTAGCATCGCCTCGGGTTGGGTTTGGCGAGGTCCTGGGGAAAGTGTGGGGGGGGGGGGCTCATTGTTCCCGACCTTGGCCCCCTGCAGCTCTGGTGTGAGGTGTTTGACATGATAAGGCTTTGTGGGAGATAAGACCGATTAAAGGACTGGCTGGCAGGGTCACGGCTATCTGTTCTGACCTGAAATTCGAGAGCTACTGGAACGACCGGACTACATTATTTCATGAGCAGACCCGTTTGCACACACACAGCGAAATTCAGGTTAGTTGTCTTGCTCTGATGTTTCACCTTGCCAGCTCAGGTATTAAATCAGGCAACCTTTCAGGGATGCTCAAACCCCTATTATATCTGGCACCCCATTTAGCTGGGTTTAGTTTAACAGTATGCGTGTCGGAGCTCTCAAACCCCAGGCTTGTAGCCCATAAAGGGCCTGAACATTTTGTTTTTGTGGTTTTGTGTAGGTATTTAGAATGGTGACATCCTATATGCAGTTTTCACATATGTACTTTTCTACAAACTTTGCCTGCATGGCGCTGGTGTTCTGGGATTGACCACATGGTTGCTCTGAAGGAAGATTTAGTCATTTGTTTTGCCACCTATTCCAACAAACTCAGGCTTCTCATGTCCCCAGAAGCCATAGTTTTCTCAACAAACTCAGGCTTCTCATGTCTCCTCCCCCGATCCCACCATCACTATGGCTTCTCAACACAAATGTAATATACAGTATGCTTTTTTGTTTTCCATTGTATATTTATTTGTGTATTTACATGAACTCCCCCAGGAGAAGGTTGCGTGTGATGTTTTCATCATGTATTCTGCCTCGGGATAGTTGGTTTCCTGTCTTTCTCTGCCTGTTTATTTAGCTTCAATTCTGCTTGGTTTCAAGGTTGAGTTCTTCTGATGGAGGTCAAAAACAAAAATGTTTTATGTTTTTTCTGTGTTGACCGTGTCCAACAAAGAATTCATAAAGATAACGATCCCTGTAACACCCCAGTGTTAACATAAAGAGCAGTGCTGTTCCTACAGTGGAGAGATTTTTCCGGGATAAAACAAACCTCTTCTCCATTTCTATCAGTCACTAGACCTCGTTTATATTCATGACCTCCATCTGGATATAATATGTTCCTATAAACAAGCCATCAGCAGTCAGGAGATGTGAGAGCGGCGTTGTTGCCTCGTCGTTTGTTTTCATTGGCTGCTCTGAAAACGACCAAGGAGGTGAACGAGTGAGCACTACACGCTGAGTTCACAGATGTTGTTCACAATGAGGTGAACGCTTGGAAATTAAGTAAAAACAATGAAAGTGTCCCTGTCGGAAACACTGATTTGAGTTTTCAGGTGCAAAAGGCTTTGTGCCGTTGTAGCATTTTACGTTTAAGTGGTCCAGCAGACACTCTTATTCAGAGATAGTTGGAGTTGGTGTGTGAATACATTTTCATTTTTTTCTCTTACCAGTCCCCCTGTGAGAGTCAAACCCCGCAACCGTAGCGTGAAGGAGCTGAATGTGGCCCCCTGAATGCAACCCCTGGATGTCCGCTGACAGAACTGTTCCTCTGGGGGAGCCCTCATGAACTTGGGGAGACAGAAGGAGCCCCTGGATTGTGTGATTTTAAAGCCACAGCCAGGGGCGAATTGCCAGTGACCTAGCAGGGGGCCAACCGGACGACGGACGGACTCTGTCCACCCCCCCTCACTTGGAACTTAAATGGGTCGGTCAGGACAGCCACAAACCTCTCACGGTTATGATTTCCCCATGTGCCCCCCCAGCCCATCCATTGAACCGGGCAGCCCCAGCCTCTAGCCCCTACCTAGCACAGCACACTGGGGGCTGGAAGCAGGGCTGGGGGAGGGGACCTGGAGTGGCCTGGATCGTCACAGCTGGAGTTAAAAGAAAAGGCCTTTGACATTTGTTTTAAAAGGGGCTCTTACCCAACCTCCTCCTGTATCTGCATGGTGATCTGCTTGGTCGGGACTCGAGTGCCACCCGGTCCCTGGACAGAACAACACGTTCCCGAATGCACACTAGCATACACATTATAATGCAAGACCACTAGCCAAATGGATTGGCAGCACGCAGGTATAGATATTGGAACCAGTCCCAGTAATTAGAGGACAGGCTTTCCTTGTCTTTCCCTTTTAGCTAACCCCATTAGCTGGGAGTCACAAATGGATTGGGGCCGTTTGTAATTGATTTCGTTTTTAAACGAATAAAACCCCACATGGACAAAATAGTCACGATCTACTTGGTTTCCTTTGTCTGCAGGAAAGTTTGCTGTTTGTATGCAGACCTCCCTTAGGCCTTTAGCAATGGAAGTTTACTACACGGTAAAGACACTCATTGAGTCAAAGGAATGAAAAGTAACACCTGGAGCCTAATAATCGGTTTGTCTTATTTCTGAACGGCCTTGAAACACCTTTTTACATGCACGGAAAGTAAAAAGTGTTGATACACGATCTCCACTGATTTACCAGTCAGCGACAGACATGGCTTCTGTATTCTCTGTTTATGTGTTCATTTGGTGTGTCAACGATTGTACCCTGACAAGGCATGCTCAGGGCCCAACGGCGTCAAACGTAGCCTTGTTGCTGGCGCTAAAACGTTAAGAGACCCAGTGAAACGCTGTAAAACACAGCAAACAGCCACAAGTCCTTAATTAGCGTATTGCCTCAGCAGTCATAAAGCCATTAGGGGAATCACGGAGGGGCTGTAAAAGTTAACACCATTAGGAGTTAATTAGGGCATAGAGGGCCGCATCATTAACATATTGCTAGTAAATGTCTTTTGGTGATATTAATTAAATGCCAGTCCTTGGCTGGCTACCTGTAGTAATTACTCATGATAGAACAGGCTCACTTTAGGTGGGCTCTTAGAATTTTAGGCTAGCACGTATCTGGGAAGGCTGTAAAAAAACGAAGTAAACACCCCACTTACTAGGCCCGGGGGCCTAACCTGTGCCGTGGTTCCCATTTAACGTGTGGCCCAACATATTTAACAAGTAAAACTCATTAAAAGTATCATTACATCTTATTACACATAATTGTATTTTTGTTGCCTGCCGGGGCTGAATTGTGTCCCAGAATGTAATTTGCACAGCATCATTTAATAAAGTCAGTGTTTTTTTACAATCACATTTATTGTGGGCAAGTGGAGCGAGCAATTTGGGGTTGTGGGGTACATTACTTCCAGTGAAAGTCATCAAACACAATTACAGGATTGCCACAATCACTGCCAATCCCAAACTTTTTTGTAGTTAGCAGCGAGGGTTTTCCGTAGAGGGGGCCGGGGTTATGTTTGGAAAACAACCCTTAAGCACTTCTGCAAACAGGGAAGGGAGATCAAAGAAGGTTTTTTTTTGGTGTGGGGGTTTAGGCCTGGAACCTGGGGAGGAGGGGGGGGGGGTGGCCTGGAGGGGATGGCCCCTCCTCCTTAAAAACACAACCCAAACCACACTCAGTCAAGATAGAGTAGGAAGCTTATACTCAGGGCTGTCAATTTAGGTCACAGAAGTAGTTGGAAGTGTTTGACAGGTTGTATTTCTTCTCCCGTCTCTCACAACGTTTTCTTTGGTCAGTTCTCCCCAGGTCTCCATGGGAGTGCCGACGGAGAACTATGTCTGACCCTCAAAGTACAAGTTTAAACATCCTCAAAGATAAACATCTCGGCAACGGAGCAAACACAGCAGCCATGATTTAACACAACACAACTCCCATCTAAACGCACCAACAAACAATTGGGCATGGTATGTGTGTAACAGCTAAATGTTCCTTAACTGGGCGTAATATTCAGTACATCTAACTATGTGATACAAGGACCTGCTAGTGACAGATCATTATTTTTGTAGCTTAAAACAAATCACGGCAAATCATCATGTGATTTGAGTGTTGATATTTTTTTTAGCACATTTTTTGCAAATCCCCTTTAAATACAAAATAACATGAAAGAAAATCACAGGCAGCATTGCGGGGCTCCACTAGCCATATCTGTGATCATATAGATCCGACCAGATTACCCTCTTGACTCCTCCGTTAAAAGGTTAATGCTGGTGTTCTAGTTCCTGGCTGTAGTGCAGGGGTCTCCTCGGCGCTCAGGCCCACGAAGGCAGCCGGGCCTGCATGAGGTCCAGATGGGGTCTTTAGTGTCGGATGACACGGGGCCCATTACCACCTGGGCCCTGGGGGGCCTTTTTAACACGTTGGGTGATGACTGAATGTGATACGGCGGCTTGACTGTGTCCCCGGCGTGTTCCCAAGGCACAGGGCCTAACCCTTGTAAGGTGAAGCATGCTAATGGGAAATCTTCAACGGTAATTGCCCAGCGCTGACTCAGACTGGGTTCAGATGAAATATAACGTACATATAACACCTATAGTAAGTCAACACCCCCTCCCTCATTATTGTGCTTCAGGGTTTCATGCATTTAAATTAAATTTCCATCCACTGTACTAAGCACCATTAGCAACAGTGATAGTGGGCATTTTTATCATTTTAAATTAAACGATAAACTACAAAAATACAAAACTAATGTTTTTCAGTACGTAACAGCAAGTAAGCTAAAAACTTTTAATCACACATCAGGTAAATTGGCCACATTGTAATGCTTCTCATGACTCATCCATTGGTCAGTCAAGTATTTCAGCAATTTTGGTAGCTTCCCTGTGTAATGAATTGAAAAGCAAACACTCAGGTGTACGAAAGAGCCAACAAAAGGACTAAGAGAAAGAGTTGTGTAAAGATACAGATCAGAGAAGGGGTATAACTGCACTTTAAAGGCCTTGAATATCCTTTGGAGGACATACTGGATGACTGATTAAGCAGAAGACTTTTCAGAGAGGCTAAAGTCCAAAAGGAATGCAGACAGAGCTACAGGTATTTACCAATATGATAGGTTGACATGAAGAAAGCTGTTACTCAAGAAAGCCCATCTTAAATTCCAATTAAAGAAATGATCAGTAAAATAATCAGTAGAATATGTGGCCATGTGGAAAAATGTTTTGTTGTCTGATAAAACTAAAATGGCATGTTTTGGCCAAAATACAGTGTGTTGCGTTCGGCACCAATTCAACTTGCCACATAACCAAGGAACACCATCCAGACTGCGAAGCTCGTCGGGGCATACGTCAGGCTACAAGTAAAAACTAAGAGAGCAATGTAAATAAAAGCTTTGGAGAAACTTCAAGGTGCCCAAAAGGCGAAAATATATTCCATCATGAATATATCCTGTTAGTTCTGATCGTTCCATCCTGATTTTGGCTCCAGTTTTTTGGGTATTTTCATTCACTTCATTGCAATGAACATTAGCCTAGATATTAGAGCATAGTTCCGTAGTTCAATTCCCTACTGTTGTTTACTCACTCCTCGATTTGTCATGGATTTTCAAGCAGTTGAGTTTGAGCCCAGTGTTGAACATGGATTCCAATACAATTTGCAGTGGGACATAGTGCCATCTAGCGGCAGAAAGATACTATTGCCTAACTTCTCTAATACGCCATCTTCGCCTAAGTTCTCCAATATGCCATATTTGCCTAACTTCTCCAAAATGCCATCTTTGCCCAACTTCTTCAATATGCCATCTTTGCCAACTTCTCCAACATGCCATCTTTGGCTAACTTCTCCGAAAAGATTCTACTATCTTTGCTGTTTCTACTGCTTCCATTCATGTCATCTCTCTGTATGAGACAAAGAAATGCTAAAGATATTTCTGTGTGAAAGAACAGTAAAACTACATTCTGTATGTGTTAATGGTAATATCTCTCTGTTTGTCAAGTATGTCCATGTTATCATCCTTATCATTACTACATTTGAAAAAGGCCCAGGAAATGAAGTAAAGAGTGATGAGTATATTTATTTTTCCCTAATAAGGTGTCCTTTAAATATGCATGAGATAAAATCAGTTGAGTCATCCAATGGGGAGGGCTGATGTACTGTCCAATAGCGGACGGGACATGAGTGCAAGACAGGCACGTTTGGCGTCCTGTAGTCATAACACACCCAGACAGACAGACACAAAGACAGACACTTAAGACAGGCAGAAGGTCCGGTTCGGCGGTGGTCACCTCACTCTCTCACACTACCGGCACCGTAGAGGAGGCTCAGCAGAACCCCGCCCTGTGAGGGGAGAAGCCACACGGGCCATCTGACACCGTGGGACTGCAGCAGGACCTTACCAGCTCCATGTCGGACTGCAGCTGCGATGGACTGCCTTTGGGTGAGTGTCAGACTGTGTGACAGAGGGACAGACAGGGACTACTTTTAGATAAGTGTCAGACTGTGAGGCAAGAGAGACAGACAAAAACTACTTTTAGATAAGTGTCAGACTGAGAGGCAAGAGAGACAGACAAAAACTACTTTTAGATAAGTGTCAGACTGAGAGACAGAGAGACAGACAGGGATTGCCTTTGGGTGAGTGTCAGACTGTGTGACAGAGGGATAGACAGGGACTACTTTTAGATAAGTGTCAGACTGTGAGGCAAGAGAGACAGACAAAAACTACTTTTAGATAAGTGTCAGACTGAGAGACAGAGAGACAGACAGGGATTGCCTTTGGGTGAGTGTCAGACTGTGTGACAGAGGGATAGACAGGGACTACTTTTAGATAAGTGTCAGACTGTGAGGCAAGAGAGACAGTCAAAAACTACTTTTAGATAAGTGTCAGACTGAGAGACAGAGAGACAGACAGGGATTGCCTTTGGGTGAGTGTCAGACTGTGTGACAGAGGGACAGACAGGGACTACTTTTAGATAAGTGTCAGACTGAGAGACAGAGAGACAGACAGGGATTGCCTTTGGGTGAGTGTCAGACTGTGTGACAGAGGGATAGACAGACGAACAAACAGGCTGGACAGAGAGACAGACTCGGCAAACAGACAGAAACACCATGACCATCAGGCAGACCGTCAGGCCAGGCAGACTGACAGACCGTCAGGGACAAACCCCCACTCCATCTTTGGTTGGCCTGAGTGAGACTTCCGTGACGACAAGCCCTGCAAATATTCAGCTGGAGGAGAGCTTTGCATGACCATATATAGAGACTGTAGATTGCAGTTGTGATTCCTGTCATACCCAGACTTGGATACATAACTGCATGTTTCTATCAGAGTGTTGGGTTTGGAAGGGGGGGGGCAGCATCCTAGCGAATACACAATGAGTTGTCCACCGACTCCTGTGTATGTGCGCTGTTCTCAATTCCAGTCAGCAAATCGGGTCACAGAGTTTCCCTGAAGTGGTAATGATTCGTTCCACACAGGGTTTGGCGTGATCACGTATGCCAGGCATATCTGGTGTGACTGACAGTCAGTGGTAGATGGGGTCATGTCCAGCCAGCAGAGCCAAGTCCTGAGAAGAGCTGACGGTTGCCAACAAAAACAATCGGATATAAATACGCCAGCACCCCCCCCCCCACCCCCCTTTTATTTGGTGTCCAGCTGTGTGTATGCAGTAAGTCAACACAACTATCTCCCACATAAAACAGACAGAATAGCAGGCAAAAAGGGTATCAAAATAACTTAAAGAGTACTGCAGCTAGCTAGCATTCCTTGCTAACTTCAGGACCGGCATCCATTTGCATGGCCTCATTCTAGAATGTTTGAGTAACGCAGGTTGCTAGGCAACCGGCGTTCAGTGTGGCTCGCTACCCATCGTTCCGTGTTGCTACGTTTTGCCACAAAAACGTAAAACATTTCCTAAATCTTCCACCAAACAATAGCAATGCAATCGGAAACGGGGATACATGTCGCCGTAGTGCAAGAACTGTAAGAGTTAGGGTGGCGATTATAATAAATAAATATGTGAGATAATAATAGCAATTATAAAGCCATGTCGAACCTCAGAGTTGGTTGGAGGCTTGTTTTGCAGTGGCACCTTTGCTAGACATCTTATGTTTAATACATGCTGGCTTCATGTTAGCGTGTTGTTGAGCCACTCTGAAGACTTTTGGTTACCCAACGCCGCGCTACAGATGAGACGAGGATGTGTTTTGTGTCACGTATCATAAAGGTTACACAGAACACTGTTAAATATCATCATTGTAACGAGTAGAAATCAGGGATCTACTCTTTTCAGGGTGTTATGCTTCACGTTCTTTTTAATACACCACCTTTTATTTATTAAATAGATGTTGTCATTTCCACTACTGGACTATAGGGGGCACTACAGGTGAAATTACACTACATAACGTTTTATTCAGAACAGTAAACTACTTTTGTAGCGATTTTAGAGACTACGTACTTTACTAACATGCCTCGTTCACCTGGGAAGACATTGTCCGTATTAGGATCACTGTATTCGTTTGCAATACTCCGTTTATATGCCTGTAATAATAATACATTTAATTTATATAGCGCTTTTCTAAAGACACAAAGACGCTTTACAACTAGCGGCGGCCTGTTTAGAAAAGCTCAATTTCCCTGCCTGTCCCTGCAGATACATTGAGTGGATTGTTTGCCTGTCTGATGTACTACAACATCCAACCACTGGAAGTAGGTGTGCTCCCATAGTTACAATATTTTCCCTTCATTTTGACAATTTGAGGCAATGTCGGAAACAGTGTTGCCCGATTGGGCGTTTTTTGGCACATTGGGCTATTTTTAATGACAGCGTGCGGGCAAAAATTGCCTTGGTCGGGTCGATTCATAGATACAGTTGAATAGTAAAAATAGAATTTGTGCGGGTTTATGGAAAACCACGGATTTATCCTGGGAGCGTGTTGTTCTGTTAACATGATCTGGCAACCCTTGGGAGGAAGCTATTGGAAGTCTTTTTTTGTAGTTTATACAGCCATGTACTGAGGCGATTTTAAAATCAAATGACACGAAATCAAGTAGCTGAATATGAAAGAACTACTGAAAGTTGACAAATGCGCTGTAGTTTAAACCTTTATCAATTCAAGCGCTGCAACGTACATTGATTTGTTTTGCGGGCCACTTCAATACAAATTATTGTCATTTTGATTAGAAGACGTGATGTAATTCGATACGTTAGTTGGTATAATGTTTATTAATAACATATTCTGACTAGGTATGGCTATTATGGAAGCTGAAATTCCTCAGAATTTCAAATATCTGTCGCAGTCTCATACCAAATTCATCCCAGGCGAGATGAGGAAGGCTGGGGAGCATATCGGAACCTGCCACGAATAACCAAGACGTATTATTCCCGTGACAAGCGTTGACGGCTCTTTGTCACAAGTAGTAGTTATGCTTGAGTCCATTGTTTTAGACTTTGCATGAGGGCTGTCATATTTCTAGGCCGATGACTTGAGGCCGGCTTACCTTCGTAGACTTACGCTCCGATTTGACCAGCAATATAATTTCTAATTTCTATTACGGAACTTCGTAGGTTTTTGTCAGCATTAATCACTTGCTCTTCATGCAGAATAAATATGTCTCAGTATGCATTATGAGATTGTGATGTGTGTATGTATGTGTGTCGTGTCCGCCTGCTCCCGTGTGTTTTCCACAGGAAGCGGGGGAAGGGGTGGACACAAATTCAGAGCGGCCAAGTCAGATGTGATTAATGTTGTAGTCGCTTCACAGAACATGAAGCATCGCACGCCTCATAACATTAGAGTAGTACAGAACCGTTGGATCCCATTAAACACTGCGATTAGCGATGTCTACTGGAGCTTCTGACCTAGGAAATCTCCACACACTGCAGTGAGAGCACAACGTCACCAGGTGAAATGTCCGGGTCAGACCTCTCTCATTGTGTACAAACCTCAGCTATGTTCACGTTTCGCGACCTAAGTATCGCTTATCAGCCCGCTGATAAATTATGTGAAATGAACACAAACGCCATGAAACATTTGAATTCACATCCTACAAATGACATCCTGGCAATTCAATCCCCCGTTCCAAGGAGAACTCCCGGGACCCTATCCTATTATTATTTACAAATGATATTGTGCCACATAGCCAATACCCATATACATTGTGGTCTGTGCGCGTAACATTCTAGGTTTCCGAATCAAGCCGTGGGCAGATGTGTCGTGTAAAATGCGCGGTGAAGCTGTGTTTTGTAGGTTAACCAGCCTCACAGCTGAATGCCTGACCAGGCACGACTACTAATCCCCACCGCGGTGACATCCTCATCCAGCTCAGTGGACTTAATGGGGAGTGAGGTTAGCTGGTGATGTGTGTGCGTGCGTGCGTGTGTACGTGAGTCTGTGCGCGTTTATTTCGGAGCGTGTTGAACACGCGCACGTACGGCTGAGTCGTGGGAGGGGGTCCAGCGGCCGCGCGGGGAATGATGTCATTGGCTGACTGGATGTTCCAACTCCGCGGGGGCCATCCCAGAGGATTTAGTGGAAGCAGATGAGATGCGGTGATCCGCAGATGAGATTTGGCGCTGTTCAAATAACCGGCTGCTACATCCGTGTTGTTGACACCTTATGTGTAGGCCACGACGGCCCCTTTAGTAAAGCATTCCTGTCCATTGAATTGAATAAAAATGTACCTCCCCTTAACTGTGCTCACAGTCAAGTCAAAAGTAATAATAATCATTTATTCAACTTCTGTAGCGCTTTTCCTTATAGAAAATTATCAGGAATTTCTTGAAAAATCGAAATAAAGTGGTTCTTGACTAGAATCCTCAGACAGAACCAAAGGCCCCCAGAACCGAAGGGCCCCAGACACGAAGTCCCCCAGAACCGAATGACCATCAAGAGGAAGAACCAGGCAGCACAGCCCACCAGCTGTCGGTCCCACCAGCACCTCGCCATCCGTGCCCTCCTACCACGAGCTCTCGCCCCCCCCTGCACCCACACCCCGGCAAACCTCTGAAGGACTCCCACGTTGCAATAGCGTCACCAATCGAACCGTTCAGTTCCCCCAAAACTACAAAGAAACACTGCGGAGTAGAATGTCCTTCGTTTCAGTCCTTAGCAGGTCTCCTGATAATATGTGAAAGCTCAGTGCAGATTAGTAGCGTTTAGTGCATTGCTGCAATTCCAAGACAGCCTTGACTGACTCGACTAACAATAGCCTTGTCAGAGCCAGGACAGACAGATCAATTATTTACGTTTTTCTTATTTATTTTTTGGTCCAATGGAAACTCAGCTTGATGGAACGTTTCACACACATTTTCCTTGAATGAATGTAGCCCAGGTATCAGGCCTTCCCCTCCACAGCCTCGCAGGATTAGATACATTTCCATCCAGCCTTCTCCTCAGCCTGCGGCTATGTCTCAACCTCCTCTCCTCGTCTCCTCATTTCGTCTCCTTCCCGTACGGTCATAAAAAAAAATCTCCAGAGCAAATGAGCGACACTGTATGTGATGGATCCATTGGAGAGATTCTTTGTTACTGTTGATTGCTTAGAGGTATTATCATATCCTGTCTAATTTCAGACAGATCTTTGAACAGATTCCAGTGGGGAGGGGAGGCAGAACCATCAACCTGGGCTCTGTTTGGGCTCAGTTTGGGCTCTGTTTGGCTCAGTTTGGCTCAGTTTGGGCTCAGTTTGGGCTCGGTTTGGGCTCAGTTTGGGTTCAGTTTGGGCTCTGTTTGGGTTCAGTTTGGGTTCTGTTTGGGTTTAGTGGGAGACAGACCCAGAGACAGAGGGTGGGAACAATGGCTCCCCCAAAGCCCATTTAGTTAATCGGGGAGTGCAATGTTGAACTATGTAGTCAAACTCCCGGCAGTGAGGGGCCCTTTTGCGCTACGTGGTCTCAGTACTGGGGGTTATAACAGCAGTCTTGGGCAGGCATCATGATTTTACGTCAGACGGTAGTAAGATAGGAAATGGCCGTCAGTTTAAATATGCACATAATGCAATTATGGGCCGTGACGGAAGACTTAGCCAGAACAACGGCTGTGACCTAGATTCGTAAATCACAAGGACCTCAGCTTTCTGTGCTTTGGCTCTGGTGGCTGATTCACGCTGCACCAGAACAAATCCTGTGTGCGGAACTGTGACGCTGGGAAAAAGAAAGAAAACAGATTCAATAGGAATCCCAGGTTTCCACCGGTGCGTTAAATCGTTACGCTCGGTTCGGGGTTTCCCGTTATCGGTGTTGCCGCTGTGATTGTGTGCTCTGAGGAACAATGGTTAATGTTGTGTTGTTGTGATATGGCTGGTTGTTGTGATACTGGCTTTTCATGTTATTACCCTGGCTTATTTTTTTTTTGAACATCTTTATTGATGAGCAAGTTAGCTTTAGTGCCACTTTAGTTTCTGTGGGGTGGTTTTGTTTACACACATTAAGCCTGGACAAAAAAATCTAGCTCTTAAATAAATAAATGTATACGTTCGGTTGTATCACAATTCCATTTAGTAATTGGGTGGATGTAGTGAAAACATGAGTGATTGAGCCTTAACACTTACTTATAATGGTACCTAGTATTTGGGTCCAGATTTAATGCCTACCAAAATTGTGTCATGATGAATTATACTGTTAGTGATAATTGTCTTTAGGAACTGTTGCTAGGTGGTGACACAGCCTTCTGCGAACTGGTCTTGCCTGGGGTGAGATCAGCTAGAATCGTGGGAGTGAGTTAGGTAGGCAAAATTTAGTAGATCTGTCTGAATTAATTGAAATACATTGCCCTGTTTTAGATCTGTTTTAGATTATTTGATTTTATTGTAAAGGTGTCACTATAACATTGTAAGAAAACATAGGTGACGGCTAATATAACATCAGAAGAGTAGCGGTGATGACTCTTTCATAACATAATGAAGAATAGAGTGATGACAGTATTGTGACATAATGAAGAATAGAGGGGATGACTGCAGTGTCATTTCCTTCGTTGGAACCAGATCACTGATTCCTTCCGTTAGAACCAGATCACTGATTCCCTCCGTTAGAACCAGATTACTGATTTCTTCCGTTAGAACCAGATCACTGATTCCTTCCGTTGAAACCAGATCACTGATTCCTTCCGTTGAAACCAGATCACTGATTCCTTCCGTTTTAACCAGATCACTCATTCGTTCCGTGGGAACCAGATCACTGTGTTCATGTGTTCCGTCAGATGTCCTGATAGACAAATTGGGGTTGTTCCAATGTTTAACTAATGCAGGTTGTGTGGGAACCCCAATAATCACCCCAGCACCTCATAAACCACCCCACAAAGGCAGACCATTATGGCTCCTATGGTGCATTAGGGTTTGCCCCCAATGTTCGAGGCGAGGGGGGAGAAATCACATTATTTGTGTGACACACCCCAAAAAACCCCACTGGGGTCATCAACCCGGGTAGCAGATGGGAGATCATAGAAAGGGGATTCATCTTCTGGGACCCCAATCACTCCCCGTTTGATTGTGGCTTTAATCCTCAGTCCTGGCAGAGCCTCTCTGACAGCGACCATAAGCTGCGTCTCTGGTTGGCGACGCGGTCCTGTTTCCCGCGGAAGGGTGGCGGTCTGGTAGAGACACAAGGGCCCGGAAATACATTCCCCCTCATGTCAATGTTACCCGCTGCAGTCATCACACGTAACCTATCGAGACACGGCGGTGCGACGGGATGTTTGGAAGAACCTTGTGGGTCGGGTTCCCCTGTGGGGGGTTCCACCAGGAATCCTCATTAACCCCCTGAGAACCTGTGTGTGCGCGTGTGTGTAATCTGGGCGGTTGCCAGGGGCGTGCAGGACAATGGGTGTGGGTTCTGGTGGGAGAGGGAAGGGAGCATTGGTGGGTGGGAGGGGGTGGAGAGAATGCTGTTCCAGCTGCCGGCTGCAGGGGAACCCCTGTCTCACGCCCCCCATTTAAACCCTGTGTTGTCCCCCGTTCTTCAGACCTAATCTGCTCCGGTCCCCCCTGCAGACCGGGGGGAGATGTTAACTCCCCCTGCTGATCCGAGGGCGTTCTCATTTCGCCGGACTCTCAGACCGGGGGTCGCTGGGTCGTTAATTAGGAGCGTCATTGGGAAAATGGACACGTTTCCTATGTGTTGGTTTTTATAAAAGTGCTACGTGCTACGGGACCATCCTCTTCGCGTCCGGCGAAGCACGGATCAATATGGAGTGGGACGGACACATTTCTCTTCTGAGCCTCGCGTGACGGCGTCGCTGTGACATTGTGATACAGGCGGATATGTTCTGATCATGTTTTAGGAGTTTCTGGTGCATGAGAGCTACAAAGAAGGGCTCTGTCTGCTTCTGTAGGTTTGCACTGTAGGTTTCTGTAGGTTCCCTGCTGTTGTGTAACAATGCGTCTAGGTGGAAGAGCCCAGGGGCTCGGTGTGTTCCCCCGAGGGGGAACGGGGGAGATGCAGTCTGTCCACACTTAAGCATCATTTTGTTGCCTTGTCTCCTTTCATTAAACAGAAAATAGTTTTGAACACAAGCAAGCGTGGGCCATGGAAACGTCCTAATGCATATTTTGGACCTTTCCCTGCCACCCCAGACACATTCAATAACCGAACAACTCCCCCCGTTGATTGGCTGCAGTGAGGAGCCCTGCTGTCAGGCGTTTGAGGCAGCTTTCCTCTTTTCTTTCCTCTCGCCTTGCTCTCATTGTAACCCTTTGCATTATACTGTCTGCTTCAAGACTGACAAGGCTGGGAATGTGAACAATGCTTCAATATTGTTTCACAGCACAGGTTTTTATACAGCCGACGTTCTGTTAGGTTCTTGGGAGCGGTAAGACGTGACGTCACGTTTGACTTTTGGTTAAACTCTGTCTCTGCCTCAGTTCAACTCTGGTTTAACTCTGGTCTAACTCTAGTCTAACTTTAGGGCAAAATGACATAAGACGTGATTTCATGTCCTGCCTCGTCGAGGGTGCTGTTTTGTCTACTTTATGGATTTCTATGTGAAACCATTGGCCTCAGTGGTGGCTAGGGAACTGTTCTTATTTAATCTTTGCCTTAGAATTTCTTAATTTACAGCTTTTATGTTCCTTCTATGTTGCCTTTCCCCAGAATGGAAGGGTTCTCTTTAATTCGTCCTTTTGATACAGAAAAATGTCCTGAGAAATGTATTATTATCCATTCGTTTTTTTCACAGCAACAAAAAACTCTCTGTGGAATTATTTTCCTGACCAAATGTTTGCATGCAGCAAGCCAGAGGAGCCGAACAATAATATACAGTGTCTATATCAACTTGTTACTTTGAATATTATCTCTCATTTATTTCCTTCTACCAGCTCCAAAGGGTTTTCTTTTCCTTGTGTCCCTTTTATTTCCTTCCTAGCGATCAAAGGCTGTCTGCTTCAGTGTTTCATCCTCTCTTGCACTCTCTTCCTCTCTTTCCCTGACTCTCTCTCTCTCTCTCTCACACACACACTCTCGCTCTCTCTGTCTTCTCTCTGTGAGGGGGAGGATCTGTGTTTTGAAATAGGCCCAACCCCCGCTGCTTTCCCAGTCAGTGAAAGGCCGGGCCATGCAAGGCTGTCCGAGGCATTATCCAAACACTAAACCGCGCGCACACACACACACACACACAGTCGCTGCTGCCAGCCCTGCACTTACAGCTCAAGCCTCTCAAAGCTGTTTTTCCTGTAGAGATCAGCACACGGTTCCACCAGGCAACCGGCGGAGTTGTGAGGCGACGGGGGGAAGAAGGTTGGAGAAGAGGAGCAGGACCGCCTGTGAAAAACTTCTCCCTGTTTCGGACAACTCCCCCTGGGGGACCATTTTGAGGAAGTGAGGAGAACCTTGGAGTTCACGTGACGCGAACCCAGGGAATGGGTTGCCATGGTAACTGACACGGGCAGCCTGACCCGAGGGAACTGGACGTTGTCTGGAGGACGAGCGCCGGGGGTGGCGAGCCAGCGAAAGTAACAGGGACCCGCGGGAGGGCAGAGGGGGACGGGGGACGAGGGAGCGGAGGAGCACGACGGAGCTCCAGCATGGAGGACGGTTTCTCCAGCTACAGCAGCCTCTACGACACCTCTTCCCTGCTGCAGTTCTGCAACGGTAAACTAATCTCCAAACTCATTGTTCTGGTGTGAGGTGCCACCGATGGCATGCCAGGTGCTGCCCGCTGGACGTCGGCGCCACAGAGGCGGTACCCTGGCGGCAGGGCGGTGGGTCGCGGGCGCTGGGCTGTTCCGGAGGCGCAAACTCCGTTCCGGGTTTTGATGAAAGTGAAAGTTTGTCCTTTGTGTCTGGTGGACTTAGATGGGAATGTGGGCTATAAGCTACACGCCTGTGAATTCAAAACGATGCAGGAAACATTACAGAAATGTAAACTGTAATTGTGCCCAGGCGTATTTATTTATTTATCGAAACCTGCCGAGAAAGTGTTTTTGCCAGAAATCTGGGTCAAAGGATTGCCTACAGACTCTCTGCAGAAGATTAAGCAGGGATACAAATATCCAAATAACCAGAACAGGAAAAGGATCCAGGTTTTAAGCAGTGGTCGGGTTTTGCCCCAGTTTTAAGATAAATCGTTTTTTCTCTGTGGCTGTTGTGCTCTCACAAAGCATTGTGGGAGACCCCCCCCACCCCCCTTTGGCTGGTCGTCATCCGCTTGTATCCACGTGTGATGTCATGACGGGGGGGGGCAGGAAGTAGAGGCACACAACATTAGTGGAGTGACCGAAGGTGCCATGACACATCACTTTGTCACAGCCAATCAATCTCTCTTGTCAACATCACCTGACGCTGGCGTGCGGGGGTACAGTGGGTACTGCTGAGACACATGGAGCGGGGCGAGGTTGCCCCTGGATGCTGGTCCTTAGGCAGTTTGTGCTGGCCCTTCTAATGCCAGAATTTGTATATGGGTATATGTATTTGTATATCGGATGCAGATACACGGGAACAAAACACACAGAATATTCAGATGTAATCTAATGATGTGACTGGTTAGTGAAACCAGAAAGTCCTGAACGTGTGTGTGTGTGTGTGTTTGTGTGTGTGGCGTAAAGGACACACTGGCAATGTCAGGCATATTATCTCAGGCATGTTGGGTTACCTGAAAAACAGGTGCGGGTTGTACGCCAAAATAAATGGAGCTTCGCAGATGATGATTATTACAGTTTGCAGATGATCCTGTAATTTGACGGAAAAAGAAAGCGAGGTAACTGCAACATTACTTTCTGCTTCATTTGCAGCAACCCTTTGATGTAGTGGTCATAGTCACAGTCCACTTTCCCACTGGATTTAGACAATAAAATCTAAACACTGACTAAAGACTTGCTGTTTTCGATGTTTTTCAAGCTGACAGCACATGCCACTATGATCATTAGACTGGCGATTGTCCCCCCGCTTGTCATCTTAAAGGGCAAGTAATTGCTTTTCTGTTTAAGCATGAAGATCTGAGTGTTTTAGCACGTATTTACAGTAGTAAAAGTGATCAAATAAACTTGTTGCTCGTGAAATCATAATCCTCTAAGGCACTATGTCTGGAAATGTTAAGCTTTTAATTCATCAGCTATTACATGGCAATAACAAACCAACACGCGTCGGCTATCTGGCGTGTTTGCATTCATTGTGAAGAAGGCCTGGGAGTCCCAAAGCTTTGGTGCGTCATTATTGTTGAGCTTGGCAATAGGAGCTAAAACAAAGGCCTCTCGCCATTGCACAAGAGAAAGTGCCTTAGATTTTTCACAGTGTAAACGGTCTTATCCTCTATCAACTGAATCGGGTTGCTCAAGGGTAAGTTTAACTGTATTTTCTAATAAGTGCCTCTCAGTGTCTTTACACGTTAAATCCGGCTTCCATCTTTAGTGCTTTTTGCCCTTTAAACACTGCCTTGTCTATAACAAGTTTTGTTACTTCCAACAAACCAGTAAGACAAAACAAACCAAGTGCTTATGAATGTGAATACGTTGCCAGGGATTTTCCAGTGTTCTCTGCCTGGAACCACTGAAACATTGGAGGGCCCGTATGGGTTGAGAGGGGCCTCATTGTTCCAACACGAGACCTAATTGGGTGATTGAGTGTAGTCTGATGTCTGAGATCAGCCGATTACACTCCAGCAGCTGTAGCCCTGCATGTAGAGAAGTGATGTCATTTGTTCCTGAATGTTTCATGTGTTAGTGATCAGCCAACCAGACAACCGGTATGGGGGGGACTGGGTCAGCGAATCAGCAAACCAGAAAAGCATGCTGTTTTCCCAAAGGGGGGCGGGGCTTCTGAGGGTCATTTGCCTGATTAGCAGTCCAGTAATTATCGGGCCATTGCATCTCTAGTAGAGGGTCTGCAGTATCTCGTACAACTCAAAGATGCATTTAATGAAGACGATTAAAGCGATTTTGACTGTAACACCTGGGAGTCTGTCTTGATGCTGACAGCGGACGGACCTGGTACCCGTTACCTGCTCTCAATGAGGGATAAGCCAGTAGACAAAGCCAGGTCAGGTTGGCAGTCTAGGCCCTGGGATGAGGAGAAAGTGGCTTCTCTATCAATGCCCTACATCCCATAATACCTCAGGGCCTCCAGTGCCAGCACAACACACAGCATCGCCAGTGTTGCCAGGAGACGGGCATCATGGCTCACAGAAGGGGTGGCACTGGTTCCCTCCCCCCACTGGTGATTGGTTAAAGCCATTGGTAGAGCCACACGCAGGAGGGATTAGGGTTGAAATCCTGCTCATGTAACCGACCGCAACAGACAAACAAAAGGTTCAGGGGCAGGTTAGGTCATTCCAACACAGCCTTTGACTCGGGTTCCTGGATGCAAAGCTCTGTGAGCTTTACAGAGTCCTTAATCCCACTGCTCCGATTCTACAGTGTCCC
This sequence comes from Novumbra hubbsi, assembly GCA_016801125.1. NCBI lineage: Eukaryota > Metazoa > Chordata > Actinopteri > Esociformes > Umbridae > Novumbra > Novumbra hubbsi. The sequence goes on from JACXGK010005853.1 coordinate 19,364, forward strand.
TGGTGGCTCTTCTAATAGACACTGGATGCCTTAATCCCGTGCATGTATGAGTTGTCTCAGTCGGATAAAGATGCAGGGCAGCAGAGAAACCTAGCGGTCAGAGTTTGGGGTCCACAGCCAAATGGTCTCAGGTATTACAATCAATTGTTTTTTAAACGACTCAGGGTTTTGATCACCTCTGGCAGCACATGAAGGAGATATTACACCATTACCAAGTGCCTGTTTTGGCCCTTACAGAGCCAGTTGACACCCAGTGGCCAACAATACTGAATGCACCTCGAAACCTAATGGCTCCTGTCGCTCTGAATTAGAGCGTCTCCTCAAAATCAATTACTAATTTGTCAAACTGCGATTTACGTCCATAACCCACAGTGGCTTCTGAAGCTTACAGAGACAAAGGACCTGCTTGGAAGCAGCAGGAAATCTCTTTCATTGGGCCTCCAGTCAACAGCTGTAACAGAACGCACACGTCAACGGTATACTGTCATAAATATTGATCCATGGGCAAAATAACTCCTAAGCAGCTCCTGATTCATTTTAAAATTGGCTATTGATTCCCTTTAGCTGTGGTGGGCTCTTTGTTTCTCAGTCTTTTGTTTGTCGATTCAGTTCCAGCTGTTCTTCGACACACTGGAGTTTGTAAGCGTTAGTCACTCTTGATGGGAGAGATATTTAAAAATGGCACACCTTCTGCCACCTCATCTACGGAGAAAGTAGTCCACTGCTAATATTCTGTGCTGTCGTTTCTTTTCTAGAACACAAAGCCGTTCACTTTGTGTTCCAAACACCTCTCTTGGGCACTGGGACATGTCTTTCCAACTGCAAACATGTGCTGTTGCCACCCTAACATGTGCCAGTGTAGACACTTTTTGCACCCTACCGTATGCACTGTCCCCCCTACGATGGGCAAGTTACATCTGAGTCACGGCGTATACTAACATCTGAGTCCTCCGCTTTAGTAGCATGGCGTATACTAACATCTGAGTCCTCCGCTTTAGTAGCACGGCGTATACTAACATCTGAGTCCTCCGCTTTAGTAGCACGGCGTATACTAACATCTGAGTCCTCCGCTTTAGTAGCATGGCGTATACTAACATCTGAGTCCTCCGCTTTAGTAGCACGGCGTATACTAACATCTGAGTCCTCCGCTTTAGTAGCATGGCGTATACTAACATCTGAGTCCTCCGCTTTAGTAGCATGGCGTATACTAATATCTGAGTCCTCCGCTTTAGTATACTAACATTTGCATGATGCCCTTTCAGCAATGAGAAGTGCACCCAGTCCATTGAATCCTTTCCTGCAATATTCAAATTCTATGTATGAATTTGCCGTGTTCGTTGTGGTCTGACTAGCCAGCAAAACAGACTGGACAAGTGTGGCGAGCAATTCCATGGCGAGCAATTCCATGTGGTTTATCTGACATGTACAGGGACCAAATGGACGCATGTTCCTTCTCTTCTTCATACTGCCTGTTCTTCTCTCAGACCCACAAACAGCTTCATCAAGGCCGATAAAAACAACGAGGAATACACAGAGCCAAGCATGTCGAAAATACATAGAGTGTAGCTAATGTTCCCTGATTTGGCCCTCAGCGAGGATGAGTCTGCGTGTGTGCCAGGGTGTGTTTTAGCCTCTAGCAATGTGAATGCGTACGATACAGAGAGACAGCGAGGTCATGAAACAAAAGCAGGGTAATATACATCTCCTGCGTGGATCATTCAGACGCATTTTGTTCAGTGCCTGGGAATACCAATGGGAAGGCATGAAGCAAATGCGGTTTTTTTAACTAGACTTTGGGAAGGGCCTGTGAAAGAGGGTCACTACTGTTTCCGGCGTCCTTCAGTACAGGGCGCCGGAGGGGTCATAAATCATGAGCATTTCAGCCGAAGGATTCAGGAGAGCAGCCGTTTTATGCTATAACCTTGAGGACGTCTCTCCTTATTCCTCAGATGGATTGTGCTTACTGGGCCTGAAATGGAAGTGTGAGCACTGACCTAATCTCTTTTAACCCAGAACTCAACTTGCGTGTAATTTGGTCAGATGCCTGATTAAGTTCTGAGTCCACGCTGTGTTGAGGGATGCCTAAACCATTTGACATGACAACAATTTTCAATACAATTAACATAATATTTAAGTGTTCTGTTATCACTAGCAAGAAGAAACTCTCGCTGTGCTGCAGTGCAAACCATGACCTGAAAGACCTTTAAACTCTCCGACAGCATTGTTAACCTGGACAACACCATCCCCAACCTGCTCCACAGAGTAGCTGTTGTAGTGGGTTATATAGGGCACAGCAGGGAACTTTGGGACAAATATCCCCTCCCTTTCTGAATATCGGAAGATGCAAACACCTGCTCAGTCGTGTTGGTTCCAAAGCTGTTTTTCATCTCAGGCATCCTCTTGTGTCCTGACTGGTCTAAGGTACGGTACCATTTATATTAATGAGAGACGATTAAACACTAAACGGAAAACTATTAAATAGAGGAACAACCTGGACTGGTCCAATAAGAAGCCTTGTTTTCTATCTAAAATCCTTTTAAACATTTCCGGTTATGTGCCCGGTAAACACAAACCCTTATGCGGAAGGAATTCAGAACGGATGTCAATAGTCGGGAAAACAAATTGTGTTAAATAACTAAAACGTATTATTGAATTGTTGGTTTATTACTAATTACTTGCACAAGTATATCGACATGCCTCCAAAGCCATTGCCCACCATAGGTTTGCCGCAGTTTTCATTTTCTAGATGTTATTAACCCAATGCGGATGAGTGTTTCTCCAGGGGCGGAATTATTTAATTGGTGGATTGCTGTGGTTGAAGAAGCTAAGAGATGTGATTGCTACTAGAGTGCGTGAATTTGTATGATATCGAAATATATTAACGTCGAAAACATTGGGTGTAAACAAGGTTAAAAAGTTACGTGTTATGTAGCCTGTTTCTGTCCAAAGATAATTTCGCTTAAAACCCGTGCGGGCGTTTCATAAACAAGGTTGCATTTTTGGAACTTTCTTCCTCGCCGACTTAATCTCTCAAGGACCGACTAAGTGAATAAATAATACCACACGTCTTTCATAACTCAATAGTATTAATGATACAAAAAAGCCTTCGTGGCCATCCTTGGGTTTTTTCCACCCTGGTTATATTAATAATCACGTTATCGCCGGTTTTAATGTGTTTAGAACTTCGGACCGGGAACGGACATACAGCCTGTGGACTGTAACGTGGGGAGAGGGGCGGGGCTTTTCGCTTCTGTTCTGATCCTCATTCCATCCTTTCCCTAAATACAGCAAGGGCGCATTAACTTAAACATGCATTCCATATGATATATAATGATATATAATATCCACTATGATATATAATATCCACTATTATACCCCAGTTGGCCATGACATTCCAAGTTCTGACCAATTATGCAGAACTATATTTCTGGGCTAACGAACATTTATGGCAGCCGGTAGACATACTGTACGATCTGACCCCGGCACCCTGTCGCGCCCGGGACATCCCCCGGTCTTTTTTCTACGGTTTCCACTAATCTTCGTGGACGTTTGTCATTGTTGCACAAAGCCTTGTTTGTGGAACGGGAGGTTGGCCTATCCAGAGCAAAGAAAGGAGCTTTGTGTCCAGAGACGAGCGTTGAGCGAACCATGAGTTATAGCCCGAATGCTGTGCGTGACTTCTTAAAAGTCAAACCTGTGTGTGTATGTGTGTGTATGTATGTGTGTCTAGTCGTCACATTGTGTTGCCATGGGGACTCTTCTGTACCCTCCTCTCACAGTGATTGGCGATGAGTCAGCAGAAAAAGGGCTGCCTCCTCTCTAGGCCAGGGTCACTCTGTTTCTTGCTGTGTTCTAAGGGAGTGAGTAAATCAGCTTGGGCTGTGGCATGGGTGAGGCGTTTTGCGGCCCTTTGGGATGAGGGCAGGGATGATGTGTGACAGTCGTAACCCATGGTGTCAGCCAGGCCGTGCTGTGTCTAGTTTTACGCGTCCAAAGGGCTGAGTGTGAGTGTTGTTACATTTGTTTGCCTATTTTCTGGTTAGCCTCACACCGGTTTGGTTATTCTCTTAGCATATTAGAAAAGACTGCTTTAACATATACACACACACACAGTGCCTTCAAATGTTTTTTAATGTTAAATGGTGTGGATTGCAAAACAATGATTGTAACAGACGGATGTCAGTTAACCTAAACAGCACGTGTAACAGATCCAGTGCAGCGACACTCACAGAGCTCATAGGGACGGACCCCCCCCCCCACCCCCCGTTAATCCTCTCACTGAGGGATGTGTCTGCTTGCTCTCTGACCGAAGCTCTGGAGAGGAACAATATTGTGTGGAGGTTCAACCGACTGGTTCTTTAAAAACCCTCACAAAGCCAGTGCAGTGTACCGATGGGGGGGGGGGCTCTTAGTGGTCTTCTGTGAATGAGGGGTCCTGATGTTTTATGTGGTCGATACTGCAAAGGCATTAGCCTGTCTATCCATACCGAGCCAGAAGAAACTGATGCAAATTGCAGGGCTTTCATGTGTTCCGGTGGGAAGTATGTTTTTTTTACTCTGATCTGTGTGCCATCACAATATCAATGTGGTTGGGTTCCTTGTCAATTGGAGGGGCATTCTTTTCTTCCTTGTTAAATTCCTAAGATGTATTTTGCGTCTTTGTTCCTCATAAACACTGAAGAACGTGGTATGATGTAGCGAGGGCAAAATATTTTCTAACTCTTTCAGCCTGTCTTCTCTACGAGTGATCCGCATGTCGTTGTAATACGTTCCTCTCGGACCAAACCAGGGAAAACAAAAGAAGGGTAATTCTCGCTCGTAGTCTCGGACAATATGCTCGCATGGGGTTGAACGCTGCATGGCTGATGAGAGGTCCGGATAGTTTTTGTTAGGATTCACGTTGAAGGATATGACACTAACTAGGTATCATGGTAGTGAGAACTGCTCATCCGCCTTGTGTCCAGTAGTTCTGTTGGTGAAGACTTGTGTGTGTGTGGTAAAGACATGTCCACACCTACGTTGTGTTCCAAGACAACCGCTTCAATATGAGCGTTCCTCAGTGATCCTCAGAACAGGTCTTCCATGGTCCACCAGACTGTTTGCAGTTGCTATGTCTCACCAGTGTCTTGCAGAACCACCCTACTGAATGTCTCTACCTCCATCTGATCTCAATGGATTGGCGTCAAAAAGCTTTTCAATGAGGGAGTGACCATTTCGTCAAATTCAATCCAGCCGGTGCCGAACTCCAAGTGTCATCCCCCCCCAGACCAGAGGAAATGAAAGTAGACCGTGATTGATGGTGGGCCTCCCTCTAGAGAAGGACGAATGGCCACTCCCTATTTGACCGTTGAACACGAGATCTGGAGTGTTGGACCGTTTTGGAAGGGCACTAATCCGCTCAGCTCTGTTTTCACTTCGGCCAAGTTGCCTGATGGATTTTGTGTGGAAACGGAATCTATAGTGCTGGCCCTGGAAGCTGGGATGGTATAAACGCCATCTGTGTGTCTGCATACAGTCCCATTTTCATGACTTAATTGTGCCCTATTGTTTTGCTTTCCCTCTAAATAGAAAAATACAGTGCACATCAATCACAAATCTAATAGCCTACTGTAATATTTCCTCCCAGCGAGGCAACAGCCTGGAAATATGAGAATAATACAATCTCATCAAGCGACAAAGACGAGTCCCCTTTGGTAAATTGACTTTCATTTTGTCTCCTTTCAGTTCTTGTTAATTTGTCGTTAATTTACTGCGGTGCCGGTGAAAGTAACG
>JACXGK010005854.1:0-15187 GCA_016801125.1 Novumbra hubbsi
CGTCTGTTGTTCACTAACATTGCCCGTCTGTTGTTCACTAACATTGCCCGTCTGTTGTTCACTAACATTGCCCGTCTGTTGTTCACTAACATTGCCCGTCTGTTGTTCACTAACATTGCCCGTCTGTTGTTCACTAACATTGCCCGTCTGTTGTTCGATAACATTGCCCGTCTGTTGTTCACTACTGATCCAATCTGCTCATTAACACATTGGTACCATCGTACCTTCGTTACTCTTCTCATCATGACACAATATAACAGTACAAGTAAAAAGCTGCAAAATCCCAGAAACATTATTTTATGTTGTGTGTAAACAGTTATTCAACACTCGAGCGCATCACATCATGTCAGTCTACTTTGATCAGTTGGTTTGTTTTAGTTTTAATAAAATTTGTATTTGTTATTTTTATTTAAAAAAATGTAATCCCGGTTGGTACATTTTGGCAATCCTCCAAGATTTGGGGAAAACCTGGGATATTGGGGAAATGATCACAGAACGTTGTGTAGTGTGCCCGTGTTTGAATGTTCTACCTGACGGGCTCCTGTAGATGGCGCTCTGCGCGGCCGGGATGAGGTCCACCGAGCCCTGGGGGTTAGCGCTGTGGTACAGGGGGCCCTGGTAGGCCCTGTCCTCGTAGATGGGCGTGATGTGGCGGTCAGGGGACATGGCTGACCTCAGGTCCTGGCCTAGCTGGCTGTGCTGGCTGGCGTACGAGCTCCGCATGCCTGAAGGGGCGGAGGGAAGGAAGTTCAAGCCCATGTCCCAAATGTTGTTATACTCCCTATGTGGTGCACTACTTTTGACCAAAGGTCTATGGGTGCTGGTCAGAAGTAGTGCACAGTATAGGGACCAGCGTGTCTTTCAGCACAGAGGTTATAACAGCAGTACACGCTGCCGGTTAGAGAGGCCTCATGTGTCTCAATGTGTCACCCCGAATCCCAATTACCATCACACAGAGACGAACACTGGAGCCATGCACCATAGCATCACAGCTAGCTAGGTTCAGCTGGCAATTATTCAGAGACGCTAGGAAACTGCTAGCGAGAGCTCAGAGTAAAAATTGCATGTTATACGGGTTGGAGTTTGACAGTTAAGCTGCTAAAGACTTAATTGAAATGAATTTGGGACTCGTTTCCAGCTCGGTTTAGTGCGAAGGCAGTCGTTTTCTGGCGTTTGTCAAAACACACTGCCCCCAGCCCTCGTTCAGCGCTCTTAATCATCCCGCTTTTTAACAAGCACTCCTTCCTCCCCGCAGCCGCTCTTTCCGAGTACCTCCCCTCCCTCCGGGGGGAGAAACAAATCGTAATCCAAGTGTCCACCACTACGTTAAAACAGCCATCAGTGTACTCAGTATCACGTTTCAGCCAGAAAGGCCATTTACGACACAGGTGTTGTAGGTGGCCTTTCCCATGATCAGGCTTTGTTAGGAAAGGAGACAGAGAGAATAGCAGAACCAGCAGGAACACGTCAGGATGCGGTAAAGGGGGTTCCTGGACATGAGGGATCTAGTTACTTTATCGAAGCCAATGTCTTTTAACATGGATGTAGTAAATCAGAAATATATCAAGAAAATATTAAATATACATAACAATGGTGACTAGAAGCAATTTCAAATAATGTAGAAATGGAATATGGACAATACAAACAGAATCCTAAATAATATCAACATAAGTGTTGTAGAGCTTATAAATTGATACATACATATTAAAATGTGCTGATGTACATGAATGTACATAGAAAGTGACCAGATCCTATGAAGTGTTCATGTGATCAGTACATCAGTGTTGCTGGTGGAGGATCCTTATGGTCTGAGGGGTAAGCAGCTGCCGTACCAGGCAGTAATGCAGCCTGAGAGGATGCACACAACGCTGCAATCGTAAAAGTTATGGACAGCCACAAGAGGTATGGCCACGCCTTTGAGCCTGGTTCCTCTCTAGGTTTCTTCCTACAATCCGGCCCCCATAGGGAGTTTTTCCTAGCCACTGTGCTTCAATCCTGTTGTTGCGTGCTCACTGGGGTTTTATGCTGGGTGTTTTTGTAAAAGCACTTTGTGACAACTGCTGTTGTAAAAAGGGCTTTATAAATAAATAAAATAAATTTGATTGATTTTTGCAGACATGCCTAACTTCTTGAGTCTCCTCTGGAAGTGTAGGCAGTTTCGGACATTTTTTACAGCAGATTCTGCTTGTCTGAACCAGATGAGGTCATCTTAGATGAACACACCGAGAAACTTAAAGTCAGAAACTCTACTCCATAAAGAAGATGACTGAGTATGCAACCCTGGGGTGCACCGATGAGGTGAGGTGTGTTAGTAAACAAATCGGCGGCAGCAACTGCTCCGGTACATTGAGATAAGTCTGAATCCAGTAATAAATAAACTTCCAAAAGTGCCTGACGATCATCGTGCAGCATGTACAAATAAAAACTATTCAAACAGTAGTAAGCAGAAAATGACATAGGGAATGTGGAGCCATTGTCATTCCTCTACGTAGCACCCCTCAATCTCCTCTAGCCTTTCCTCTATGTAGCACCCCTCAATCTCCTCTAGCCTTTCCTCTATGTAGCACCCCTCAATCTCCTCTAGCCTTTCCTCTATGTAGCACCCCTCAATCTCCTCTAGCCTTTCCTCTATGTAGCACCCCTTAATCTCCTCTAGCCTTTCCTCTATGTAGCACCCCTTAATCTCCTCTAGCCTTTCCACTACGTAGCACCCCTCAATCTCCTCTAGCCTTTCCTCAACGGTGCACTACTTTCTCTCAAACGTTATTCGCTATATCGAAAATTGGGTGAGTTTTGGGATACGTGCCAAGTCTCTGGCACCCATGCAGAATCGGTTGTCCTCCATCTTACTGTATTACTGCAGAGACCGTCCCAAAGCTTCAGAGCCGTGAAACCTTTTGCTTCTTTGTAATAGAACCCCACACATGACAATTGTAGATATGTGTGACCAAACCTGGACTGAATCCCACATTGCTCCCCAGTGCTAAAGACATAGCAGCCTCACAGAGCAATCCTGGCACTTTACTTACGTTACTAAGTTCACTAGCGCCCTAACACTACCAATATGTTGGGCTCTGGTCCAATACCGCTAGACAAGCTGAGGCTCCAAAGCCCACAACACTTATTCTAGCTGTCATGCGTTAGCGAGATAAATGAGGGATACTTATCGGAGTTCAAGACAGCAAATATAAAGAAATTAGCGGATGTTCCAGGAGAGCTGATGCCCAGTGAGGCAGCCAGTCAGTAACACACTCCCCAGAAATGAGACCAAGTAAACATGACCCTCATCCGCAACGTGCCTTCAGCTGTCTCTCCACAGACCCCTGATGACCTCCAGCTTCGCATGACAGCTAATGAACGGCTAAACGATGAGCCGGAGAGAACACATTCTAGCAGCTTACTGGGCGACGTGGAAAACACAGCTACTGCTGTTCTCCCAAACTGGAGTTCATCACGAGGTGAAATCGACTACAGTTAGAGAGGAGGGGATGTGGTGCTACTAGTGCTGCAAAATTTAAGTAAAATGAGATAATATCACGTATTCTTCTGCTCTATCCTCCCTAAATCTGTAACTTCTTCAACTGGGATTTCCTGGAAAACGTAGTCATTTGGGTTGGGGTTTTTAAATGTGTACTGCTGTGGTGACACAGGCCGTCCAGTTGTTAAGACAGGTCCATCTGCAACGCTTCAGACAATGATGCTCCGTTTGGCAGTAAGTCACTTCGGCTTGCCTTGTTCAAAGGCTTTCAGACAACAGAGGGGGAATATCAATGAGCCGGTGTAGGACACCACATCACTGCCTTGACACAGCCCAGTAATCGGCTAAACCCATCAGACACGACGAGGGCTTTCTGTGGCACTGTAGCTGGGGAGGAGTATAGAGAGGAGGAGAAGGATTCTCCCGTCCCGCTTCGCTCGGCGGACTCCCGCACTCTCTCCTGCTCTCCATCTCTCTAACAGCACTATTATAAACCTTAGCACACTCTAATTCCCGTGCCATTGTTCCAGTCTCCTGGTAAAATGCAGCAGTCCGGTTCTGAAGCAGCTGCACATTGTCTCTGAGAAGAATGCAGGACTGTCGGCGGGGATGAATGTCGCCCACTCCCAGCGAGTCACACTCGTTTAACGAGGCCTTCCTCTCCCGAGGCCCTAAACATACTGTGATCAAAATCGGCAGAGTCTGGACGGTAGGACCGCTGCGTTTTGGCGCACTGACTTGGCAGAAACGAACATTTAAATAAATGCAGCTCACTGACATTGCAGGACTGAAATAATGTTTTAAACATTTCTGCATGGGAGTGTGAAAATCAATGACCAAAATCTATTCAGCTCCAGAAGAAGACATAAGTAAAGAAGATTAAGGCAATATGTTTATACAATTGGCAATTGGCAACCGCAATTTTACGTGTATTTGGGACTAGGGCCCGAGAAACTCACCGGTCTATAACACGGTTGCCTTCGGCTGTCCTCTACAACAGACAACGGAAGAAATGACAAAATTACAGAGACAATTGATCTTCATCTTTAAATTTTCAGCGGCAGTGAAGAGAGTAGACTTCCTGCCAAGGCTGGGAGGCGAGGGGGGGCAGAAATGTGTCCTGGGACAAGCCCGAGACAGACAGGGCTGCAGCCCGCAGACTTCCAGGCAGAGCTCAGGTTACAGGCTTCAAGTGGCATTTGTCAAGTGAATGTAAATGAGTGCGGGCGTGAGAACATCCCCGGCCCGGTCAACAACACCGCGGCTGCTGCAGCATCTGTGGGGGTGAAGCCCGGGTCACACGGGCAGCCAAAGCCCAGATGAGAACAGCAGAGCGGTCGTTGCAATCAAATCATTTGTGACTTCGTGCCAGCTTTTCCCCAGGGGGCCAGCTGGGTGCCAGGCGGGAAGGCGGTACAGGGCCGGGCAAACTGAGTGGATCCAGAGCCGGACCATTCAGCCGGGTTGGCCACGGTGCCCGATGGGTTTGCAGGTTTTGCACCTCAGAGAAAGATGTTTAAAAAGCCATTTAAGTCTGTGAGGGAGACCATCAGTCATCGTACGTGGATTACGGCCATTAAGACACAAGCCAGAGCGAGACAGAGACACACACTGAGTATAATGGCCTTGCAGAGATAATTAGTCTTGGGCCCTGATTTAAAACAATTCCAGAAAGTAACGGGAACGTAGTAGTAAAACCACGTGGTGACTTAGTGGTATCCTTACTTGAAGGCATTTCTCCATTGCCTTGTCAATGTCTGTCCTACATGAATGGCGTGTTAATGCTTGTAACAAGGAAGTGGGTGGGAAAGGATGGAGTAACTGGTTAACAGAAAGATGAGGCGTAGTAACCACACAAACACATGCCGTGCCACTACGGCGATGGGAAGATGGAAAGGTGGAGCAAGGAGACGTTCGCTCTATGAACCTGGAAAGACCTACGTCATGACCGGGGGGTAAAAAGACAGCAGTCACCTTGAAGGTCATCATCCTCCAGAGGGTCTGTCCACATCCAGGGGCAGCAGAGAAAGTGGGCAGAAAACACACATACGTATGAATCAAAACTTTCACGAGAGAAATCTAGAGAAGAAATAAGTGCAAACTGCAAAATTGCACATTATACAACAATTTTGAACCCTTTGTAAAATCCCAGTGCTGCAGAATAACAGCCGTTTTCATAATCCAACTACATTCCTATCTCCAATGTACCTAAATGAAGAGGTCCTAAGCTGAAAGGAGGAGGACATGGCTGACCTAGGCAAGTACTTTTGCTGTAATAATAAATAGCTGTCTCACAACCGCAGAGGATTATCTTTCCCACTCTTTTGGAACATCGCTGTGACAGTTTTTCTAGCTTGGTGGAACGCTCTAATCAGTGAATCAATTAATCCTCTATCTTCCAGCTACACAATATCCACAATTATTTTGCAGTTTAGAATATGCTTGGGTCCCATATGGCACCCTATTCCATATACGTTGCGATACTTTTGACCAATGCAGACCCTATAGGGCTCTGGTAAGAAGCAGTGCATTATGTAAGCAAAAGCATGCGATTTGGGCTGGAGGCAGCATCTTACACATTCGGAGGCTGGGCCGTGTTTTCCCATGTTGCTTTGTTCCAGGAAGAGAAACCCTGCTGTGAGTCATTACAGAACATCATTTCATGTAAACAGTTTTTGCACCACGGGGGCTGTTTTCTTACGAAGGGAAACAAAAACCTGTCCAAAAAAATTTAAGATACCACGCACTTCACAACCGACACGTCTCCAGATGGAAACGACAAAAACGATCGACGATTGCTCATTTCTGATTCAGCCGAAGAAGAAAAAGCCTTGGCAGGAGCTGAGGACGACGGCCAACCGCGATACCATTCTTTCTTCAGACTCCCCTGTCAACTAGCTCATATTTACAGACTTTAAAATGCCAAGCCAGTCTCCTATGGCTGACACCCGTGAAAAGAAATGACAACAGATCTATCAATCAACACGCAACATGAATTACTTAGAGGAACTTGTCAACTGTAGCACCCATCTCATGGGAAAGGCAGTCAAGCTGGATCGCTGGCGCCCTCCTTAATATCGAAAACAACTCATTGCAAATTGAACAAACACAACAAGGAAAACAAAATCGAACTTCGGTTTAATGTGCATCTTATGTGCTTAACAATCTGAGAACATAAACAGAGTCATAACCGTGGTTGTGTCTTTGCTAAGACAATCTACACACAGTATAAGACTAGTCCTACACAATGTCTATTTGCCATTACTCGTCAGCAGCCACAATGCTTTAAACTGCAGAAGCGGCTGAAGGAAATGAATCCCTTCCGTGATCATCTTGACGGATCACAGGCCAAACCTGCTGGGCTTTTCCTCTAAATAGTGACCTGTGTCTCATGTTGAGATTCCACATGAGACAGCGTCTGGCCCTACCCCAGCTCACAGACAGCCCTGGGTTCCCTGCCACAAGGCAGTCCCTATCCCCTAGTTTTCTGGTTACTGTACAACCAACTGATTTCGTTTCTGCCCGAAGTACCTCCCCAATAGTGGCTCGTGACACCAGTGTCTCCGGTAGATAGGCCAGTACCCTCAGAGGTCCTAACACCTTGTGTCGGGAAGCACCCCCCTTTATAGTGCACTACTTTTAATATGACCGTGTCCATTTTGCACTGGTTCAAAAGTAGTGCACCATGTAGGGGACAGGGTGTCATTTGGGAAGGCTCTCTGGGCTGTGCGAAGGCAGTAATTCACAGTGTCACATCCTGCATATGGAAAACCATCTCCAGCAGAGCCACAGACAAAAGCCCCTCTGACTGTGATTATGAGGAGAGGATGTCCATTTATCAGGCTTAATGGCAGACCTGAGTTGCTATGACAGTCTAGCTATCGCCAAGGAGCAGCAAAACGCCACGAGTCCCCGAGTCCCAAACGACATCCTGCCCTCTTAGTGCACTACTCTTGTTCAGAGCCTGCGGGACACGGAGTCCCAGCTGAGGCTACTTGGTGACGCGGAGGCACCATCTCCGGCCGGGTGCCCGGTACTCCACCCGCTTCAGATGGCGGGGCCCCCGACTGACCTGTGAGGCTGTCCGGCCGTGGAATCATCCTCTCGTAGACGTCGTAACCCTGGACCCCGTAGGGGTCGGCGTCGTGCCGGGCCAGGGAGCGCGGCAGGGTGGAGTCGTAGTGCTGCGGCTGGGCGGTCATGCTGGAGCGCGCCGGGGACCCCGACAGGCCGCCCGGCTGCTGGCCCAGCGGGCCGTCCGTCACGGTGAGGGGCGAGCCCATGCGACCCGACCCGGCGGCCAGGACCTGGTAGGGCCCGCCGCCGGAACGGGAGTTGGCACTGCCCATGCGCCGCAGGGCGGCGGGGGAGCTTTTGGCCGCGCCGTAGGGGGAGCCGGCCCGCTGGGCCGAGGGCAGGGTGGTGGAGAAGATGCTGGGTAAAGGCTTGGGCTCCGTCATTATAGGGGAGCCGTAGGCGCTGCCGCTGGTGGCCCTCGGGGATCCGCGCGAGGGGGACACGCCGCTGCCGTAGGGCGGGGACTGGGTCCGGGAGGGGATGGAGCTCACCCTCCTTATGGCTCTACCGGGAGCCGCGGCGCTCAACAGAGGAACCTGCTGGGACAGACGAGGACCACCGACGAGCAACACGTTTTAACCCAACATCAACATATGTGACTACAGCAGACAGGGAGACCCTCTACCTAACTGTATGGTTATGACAACAGGAGACAGGGAGACCCTCTACCTAACTCTATGGTTGTGACTACTTGAGACAGGGAGACCCTCTACCTAACTCTATGGTTGTGACTACAGGAGACAGGGAGACCCTCGACCTAACTCTATGGTTGTGACTACAGGAGATAGGGAGACCCTCTATCCAACTGACGATTGTACCTGGACCTTGGCCTGGCCCTCGGCCCTGGCATTCCTCAGGAGGGTGGAGGTCCCGCCTGGGCCCGGGTATGAGTGCTGCATCCTCAGCTCTGCCTTGGCCGGGTGATTGTGGTTCTGGCTACTGTAGTAGCTGCAGGCATCCTGGTAGCCGCTGTCTGAGTACGAGTTCATCTGGGTGGAGCTACGGGAGTTCCCAGTAGACCCTGACAGAGAAGATTGGAGGAGGGGAGGAAGGAGAGAGGAGAAAAGAGAGGGATAGAAGAACAGAGAGAAGGAGAAAGCAACATGAGTGTCCTCAATGCACTTCATGACCTTTAACAAGGCCACAGCACTAATGACATCACACAGAGAGGATGGTTCTTTCTCCCAACCTGCCATGCTGTAGCCATTCACTGACTCATTAAAACCATACAACCTATCATATGGGATTCTGAGTGGACCTTACCGGAACACTTCAAAGCATCATTAAAAGGTTTGACTGCTAACGCAGAAAAATGTGGAATCGGCCAGCCTTGACAAAGAAACAGAAAGAGATAGAGAAAAAGCAAGAGACCGCTAGAGAGGAAGGGGGGTGGTGAGGGAAGTGGAAAGGAACCAGGGGAGCAGAGGGGGAGAGACAGAAACACAGGGTGGTGAGGGAAGGAGAGAGAAAGAGAGATAAGGGAAGGACACGGAAAGAGACAGAGGGGGAGTAAAAGACCAGCTGAATAGTTTCAGACTCACTTTCATGGAGAGAGGTCTGCTGAGGGGAGTACAGGGTCACCTGCTCCAGCTCCGTTCTCAGGCGGTAGGTGGGAGACTGAGAGCTGTCAGTCACCCGAGACCTGGTGTCCCCCGAGGTTGAGGCATCTGGCACCGGAAACATTGGGTTAAGAAAGTGGCTCAGGATGGCGTTTGCAACGTGAAGGCTGGTGTGTGCGGGATGGAGCACACCTAACACAGGACTTCAAGTATGCATTCGCAGTGACTTCCCAATGGTGCGCCCCAATACACACAGACATGACTTTGAGGTACGTTTCCAGTAGATCCCTCAGGTCTCCATAGCTCAGGACCAAGACAGACAGAGAGGGCCCTTTTAACTATCCCATAGCCCAGGACCAAAACAGACAGAGAGGGCCCTTTTGACTATTAGGCCCCAAGCCTCCAGGAAAAGCCTGTTAGAGAACCTAAAGGGTGGTGGAACTGTGGACATTTTAAGAGATCTTAAAACGAACCTTATTAGCTTTGCTTTGCCCTGGGGTGCTTTTAACGGTTTAGTTGTTCAGTTGTTATAGCCTAGCATTTTCATTGTATCCGGCTTTGTTTTTTCAAAGGGTATTTTAATTGTTTTAATCTACCTTCCTGTAAAGCCTATTGCCAGGTACTAGTGACTGAAATGGGCTCTAGAAATGAAGACTGGGGTTGCAGCACACAGACGTCTCCAAGACAAATAAGCATCTTCAAATTGATTCATACGGTATCTAAAGGAGATAAATAAATGCAATAGGAGACATAGTAGTTAAGGGATTTAACTTTAGGGCAATAACATCTATTCCACTACATTAACTTCACTCCCGTGTGAATTTATAATAATTCCATTTGATTATCATACCAATTCACAGACAAACAATTTGTGGTGCTCCTAATTTGTCAGGACACTGACAAAAACTCGCCCCTCAAAACCTGTTCCTAAACTAAAACACAAAAAGGGCACCTTATTTCCCAATCATATTGACCAGGCTTTATAATGACCATGCCTCATATTGACCAGGCCTCATATTGACCAGGCCTCATATTGACCAGGCCTCATATTGACCAGGCCTCAGGTCAAAAAGCAGTGCACATCACCGCGAATATGGTGAAAATTGGTAACACAGAACATGACAACAGTCAGTGCGGTGACAAGGAGGAATTACCACAGTAACTTCCATCATGAGCGCGGGCACAATGTGGCCAGCGTGAATTAACTGCCCTGCATTGGACGGAACAAAGCAACGCTGGCTTTGGCAGCCAGTCAGGACCGGAGGGAGGGGCCTCGTTGGCGGCCATGGGAACGAGGGAGGGGCCCATGGCCATGGAGCCGTATGCTGCTCCTCTCCCGAGCGGCTGTTGGCGCGGTTCTACTGACACGGAGGCCCGGTATGTTTGAAAGACCGACTGCCCCAGCTCCCACTTGCATCCCAGTAACCCGTTTCTGTTGGCAACGGGTCTGCCGATCAAGTCATTGGCTGTAGCTAGAGCGCCCCTATAAATCTGTCTGAGGCTGTTATTATGGACGCCGTGAAATTATTGGCTGACCACGGCAAGTGGCATGGGGACGACACTTAAATCTTTCAAACGGCCACGTTCTCCGCGTGACGGATTACTGTACCATCAGAAAACCTCATGAAATATTCATGCTGAAAATGAAATGCCATCATTATAAGCAGTATTTAAAGATGCGGCAACGGAAAATTGCCCGAGAAAAAGAAATGTCCCTGCTGACCAGACAGCAACTGTACTCCAACAGACAACTAAAACAAAGCTTCCCACACACAGTCATCCTAGCACCCCACAGGACATTAGGAGCTTTTGAGTAACTTTTCAGGCAAGCAGTCTGACGTTTGATGTCTAGTTCCTGCCCTCAGGGCGACCTTGACCCTGTTTGGAGTAGGCAGACGGTGCACAATGACATGAGTGTTCCATCTCCTCCATTGCTCCTCCTGAACATTAGGGTACAAGTGAGCAGGGGTCACTTATCTATACCCATGTTTCCACCACTTCTTTCCCCAACAGCGCGGCAGAGGGGGGGGGGGGGGGGGGGGGGGGGGGGGGGGGGGGGGGGGGGGTAGCATGCAGACATCAAAAACACACAAGGCTTGACGCGAAATGCTACACACCTGTTTTTTAATGCATTTCAAAAACGTCATCCTAGTAGCACCAGTCTCTCATGCCTGTCAGCCTCACAGACTTGCGAGGTTGAACTGAAGCAATGGTAAACGGTGCTCATCTTGGGGGGGGGGGGGGGGGCCTGGGGCAGTGCATCACAATTAAGAGGTGTCAAGGCCGTCCCTGTACGCTTGTGGTGAAAGTAAGTCCTTCTCCGTCGTCCCACAGAACCACCTCTCCCCAAAATCCACAGTCCGGCGAGAGGCAGGCTCGACTGGAGCTGCAAGGCCAGTAGTCATTCCCCCCCCACACAGGAGCACACTGCAGCTCATTCCACTCCAATCACGTCTCTCGCCCACAAACACTGACAATCTAAATCCCAATTGGCACCCTAGCTCCAACGTAGCGCACTGCTTTTGCCCAGGGTCCCCAAGAGGGCCCTGGTAAAAAGTAGTGCACAGAATGGGTAATAGGGAGTCATTTGGGAGGTGTTCTCTCCCTCTGACTCCTAACGTAATAAGTTGTGGAGAAGTTCCAAGGATGACAAAATATGACCCTGTGTATGAACCAGGGCCATTAAAGTGAGACAGTGGATTTGGTGAACAACAAAAATTCTCACTGGTCATCCACGGACAGGACGTCGCTCACTTAATATGTACAAACATTAGCTATCAATTATGCTCTATATTTATGAATTGGAAAAATGAATAAATGGCCGGGTCGAACGTTAATTTCACCTACACTTATATGGGAATCAATCCATATTAGGGTTCAAGGCAGCAACCCAAAGGGCACTCGCCTACACACTAGACTATTTCTGACCAGACCTCTATGGGTCCTGGTTGAAAGTAGTTAACCAAGGCACCATTTGGAACGTCCTTTTTCATACTGCTGGTCATGGTTTATAGGAAGGAACCAACCGGAGTGGAGAATGGAAATGCATACAGACACAAGCTACACTGTATTAAAGATGCACTCTGGGATCTGAGGCACAACAAATTCAAATGTCACAAACGTGTGACGTTTATTCGATTTCTGTTCTTTCTTTTTTTAAACATACTCTGTATGAAATGGATGAAATTGTACACAGCTGGATGATGTAGTATCCAAAAAGTCTTGCTCATGTGCCACTACAGAAACAAAATAATACAAAAACTCCAAACTGCTTCTTTAAAATGACCAATGCATACGTACAATAACCCAGAGGATCAATCTGACAAGATCCACACTAAAAGATTAATGACGACGGCAGCAACTCAACCTAATTCCCATCTACAATTAATAAGCCATGAAATACATTAGTACAATGCCCTTTATTATCAATTCCAGCAGCACCAGCTAAACATGTCAGGAGATCCTTCACCTAATTCACTAGTCATTTCAGTAAGGAAGGAGACAGGAAGTGTTTGGGATTGTGAGGGTGGGATTTAGTCAAGATAATAATTAAATTTGACATGGGCCAGAGAAGACTTATTAAATCATTCTACATTTGATATATATACGGCATGGCAAGCATAATTCTTGTTAATTGCCTTGGCAAAAAGACAGATTTTTTTGTTATGTTTGAGTTTAACCTTTTGGCTCCTGGTCAGATAACCAAACCACATCGACGGGGGCCCTACTTTGTGTCATGGTGAAATATTGTGGAGTTCTGGTGAAAATAATATTGCTACAGAATGATAGTGACATTTAAAACACATTGTGTGTAGGAATGAACATACTTTACCTGCAGATCTCCAGGGGGGAGATTTCTCAGACGAGCTGAAAGACAGAGAGGAAGCATTAGAAAATGGGGAAATAAAGAAGCACACATTGGTATGCACAAACCGGAGAGAGAAAGCCTTGGATTTCACGACGAAATGAGTTTGCACTTGTATAGCAGTGGAAACCCTCAAGCAGAAAGGCTCCAAAGCCACACTCCATTGACTATTTGTTGCAGTACGGACCTCTAATCAGAAGTAGTGCATGACACAACGCAAGGTTAAATGTTGTGGCCAGTGCAGCATTATGCCACCATAACCTGGTCTAAAGATGAAGGGACCACGTAACCATCCACCAGCAGCAGGACCGGTCTCCGACACGGCCAACTAGCCCGGCAGACTGACCAGGAGTTCAGGTCCGGGAGGAGACACCATCCACCGTCTCCTCAGGAGTACATACAGGCACGTGGGGGCCATTCACACTACTGAGTCCCATTAGAGGTGGCCCTGATGAAATTCACCCAAGTTGGAACAGCCTGGGATTTCAATCGTTTACTTTGATTTTCAGATCCTTTGGTTGGATTTTGGGGTTTCTATTGACTGTTGACAATGACATTTTATTCTCAATGTATTACACAATGTAGAGTAAACACTTGTATGTTTTGTATATTTCCTTTATCGAGACCGAGTGTTCCAAGAGTACCCTTAATTGTTTCGAGCAGTGTATTAATAAGATACAGAGACCAAACACTGAACTGTGATCCAACACAGCCATTTCTGCTCTCCGGCCACCCTTGTTGTAAAGGGGTCCAGGTCCGGGTGACAGGTGATCTTTACTGCCACCACAGAGAAACGGCTAGGGCTTGTGTTATTCTCACGCTGGTCTCTCTGTGAGAAAAACACCTTGCGAATGAATGGAAAAGGTCAGACGTTGTGATCCACCCTGACAGGGAGCTGAGAAGACTGTGAAGTTTTGAAACTGAGGAAATGCCGGCTCTTAAAGACAAGAAACAGACCACGCAGACCAGCATGGTGGACAGAAAACACCTGGACACACTCACGGGTACATAACATGGCATATTTACCGTAAACACAGGGAAAGTCCTCTCCTGAACACAATTAGGCGTGATGCAAACACCCAGAGTGGAGAGCCATTTAAAACAAAAAAAAAAAAAACACATCACGGAACCTCACACAGACTCATCGCCCCGGGTGACAGTAGGGCACTACAATAAGGGGCCATTTGGGAAGCATGCGGGGACCACAGAGCAGGATGTATATGGAGGTGTGTGATGGATGGTGGGGTCAACAGCGCCGGGCCCAGGATCACTGAGAAGGTGAACAGGCAGCCAAACAGGCATATAGCGGAAACGGTTGCCAAGGACCAGAGGCAGCCAGACCAATCACAGGCCGGGGTAATGCTGAGGCAGTAGAGGGCTTTAAGGCAAATGGCACCTTTCTACTAAGTAGTGCACTCCTGAACAACGCCCTGTAGACCTCTCAAACACCCTGATTGAAAGTACTGCAGTATAAAGAATAGGGTACCATTTGGGACACACACTACTCTCTGGGAGGGAAATTATGATTTATTCTGCTTTACAGAGAGAGTGATTGTGAAACTAGACCTCCTGATCTCCCATAGTATCAAACACTTAAATGTAATTATAGGGGGCAAACTTTTCCAAGCAAAAATCAAAAGTAGCATTAGCTCTACAACAGTCAAAAGGTTGAGCTAATAGACACACGTACTCAAGCCAGCTTTTACTACATCAGAAAATTATAGCGCAACGTTTTCATTGTCGCAAAAACTATTTACACATTTATTTGTAATGATCAATTCATCTAAGAAGACGTCTCTGAGTGCAAGACCCAAGTCCGGGTTGCCACCCCTGCCTTCGAATGAAACATTTTAGCAGGCCATTATTTCATGCACTCACGGTTGGCGTTCACTGGCTGTGTCCTCCCATTTGAGGGGGTGTTAAATGAGCTCATAGAATTAGGTAGGGGGGGGTGATCGGCATGACAACGAAGCACAGGCAATTAAAAAAAGAATCTGTGAGAAGTGTGCTCCAGCGGGCCATGCCAGATGAAGTGGCATCGTGTCCCAAATGGCACCCATCTCTATTCGCAGGGCACTAACTTTGAAACAGGCTGATAGGGTTCTGGTCAAGAGAACGCCACTAAATAGGGAAATATGGTGACATTTGGGACGCGCAGTGCAACATTTTCACATTATCATACTCAATCTAATCTCAGTAAGTTTACGT